>BQNB010013365.1:40763-77330 GCA_026074375.1 Tanacetum coccineum | reverse complement strand
TTGGGTGAACGAGCTCTCAAGCGTACTTTGGCACATCAAACAACGCCAAAGGAAAGCACATGCGAAACACCCTTTAGTCTGGTCTATGGGACTGAAGTCGTGATATCCATCAAAGTGCTCATTTATACAGAGCGAGTTGCCATGGCCAGGGATGACGAAAATGAAGTCTCTCGAAGGCTAGACCTAGCCTTGGCATAGGAAACCCACAACCTAGAGACCATCCGCTTGACACATCCAAACACAAAATGGCGAATTACTACAACAAGCGTGTCTGCCCAGTATCTTTCAAACCTGGCGACCACGTAATACGCAGGAATTAAGTTAGCAAAGCCGCATGTCAGGGAAAACTCGCTCCTAATTGGGAGGGGCCAAACATCGTTCGTCATGCCAACGACAATAGTTTCTACTTGTTAACTACACCAGACAGGGATGGCATTCCACTGGCATGACACACATCCAACCTCAAGCGATGCTACATCTAAGGTGGATCCTAGAGTCTAGGGAATATCTAAGCATCCCTGTAACGACTTCTAATAGTCTGGAAAGCTCATCTATACTATTTCTATAAATATGTAATGGCACTTCACTCACTTTTTACAAAGATACTCGACTATTCATAAGCAACATTTACCGTCAGTAAATTAGCCTTCATGAACATGCTCTTTAGAAAATGTGCCTAAATGGTCAACTAAACCTTTAAATGTAGGCTTCACATCTTCTAATTACAAAGACTGCAACTCTCATTTCAAAGTCTTACATAAGCATAACATACCATAAGTGGGTTGCTGATAGATAGCTCAGTCGACAGTTATTGGCTATACGTATACCACAAAACCAAGTAATTGTCCTCCATCGAAGCTACGTTAGGCTTTCCATACTCCATCGCTATTCAAGACTGAAAACCCTGAATACGTTGAATGACTATAATGCCATCTATATACATTCTTTATTTTTAACTGATCATTAAACATAAGAATAACAGCACCCTCTAATGAATTGGCCAAACCTTAATTTCATTAAGAGCTAACCGGTCCTACACCTTAGCTAAAACCCAGACCATCACATGCTTGGTAACAAAACCTATGCCATTACACGCCCGGTAACAAAATCCAGATCATCACATGCCTAGTAACAAAATCTGGACAATCACACACCTAGTAAACTAGCCCAGGCTATCATGCACCCGACAACAAAAACCCAATTCAAATACTCACATAGTAACAACAAAATAATAAACTAACAAAATAGTTGGTTTCATTATACAATCCACGTAAACCACCCTGCCAAATAGAAAAACCAACCTAACTTGGTACATCCCACATACAATAGAAATTAAAAAACATTGACTTATTATTTCTTACACACTAGGTAAAACACTCCGACCTTATAATATCACAAAAAACCTAGATCGTATCTGGTACATACAATCCTGACGTCATACAGAAGTTACAAGCATTCGTCATAAGTAGTGCGATCGCGAGACAACCTAATTGAACCATGAAAAGCGAGGTTCCAGACAACCTTGGTAGGGGATGGGAACTTGGTTTCCAATCCATGGATTAGTTGTTTCTCCTTTCACTTCTAATAGGCGAGCTCAAATTGACACCATACTCCACCCAGCCATCGCTGGGGCTGGAGTGAGTGTCTCTCTGCGCGCGAGGATTGTGCAGCGTGAGGCACGCGAGTGGTGAGGCCAGAGCGCCCAAAGCCCCCCCCAAGACGTGCCATCTAGCTAGCTCCTTCATGATAAAGGCTTGACAAGGCATGGACATGAGGTAACTAAAAGGAGCAAGACATGGTATGGCTCGCGCACATGGATCTCTAGTTGCCTCATTAGTTAGCATAGTTAGCCAAAGTAACTAGCCACTCCCTACCGACAAACAAAAGAGAAAGGTTACTCACGATGTAACATCCCACAATGGCACATAAAATAAAGGGAGGGGATTTGCTGTAGTAGAAAGGAATGGATGATGCGTATGGGTTGCAAACACAAAAGTTTCAATAACCATCCTGTTAGAGTACCTATCCGTTGGTATGTAGTAAAGCAAGACTAGGCGGTTGATCATTCTCTAGGAGAATAGTGAGGTAGGTTCGAAATGTATGTCACTAAGGTATAAGGGTTGAGGGAAGAGTATTTTTGTGTTTTTACATTTTTTAGAAAGCAAGTAAATCCAATATTTTGAGAGGGTTTTTTTTAACTAAACTAATCTACTCCCAAGTATGCAAGAAATGTAAAAGTGGTGAGAAACTTATAGAGGTAAACAAACGTGCTCACTTTGTCATGCATTACTCCCTAGTTTATCTACCTAATATGTCACATTATCACAACCTTGCTAGTTTAATGTGAAGTATTCCCATAGTTCGATTGCAGGGTGGTTAGTCCCGCGCCTACATGATCACCTAGGTAAGCAACAACTATCAATTATATTCCTACCCAATAGTTAAGCCACACGCAATAAATACTCACTGAAATTAACTACCTAAGACGTAAGGTTCGTTAATTAGTCATGTTTCAATAGACGTCTAGCTAAGGTACGGAATATAACTAGTTTTTTATTGTCTAACGTGCACACCACTAGCAAGAAACAATAGATCAAGTAAATTAACTAGTGTCATGCAATCATAAAGCAAACACTAAATCTATTTTGCCTAAAATGTTAGCATGAGAAAAGAAAAACACATCATCTAGACAAATCATAAGATATCATATATTCACAGTTTTATATTTAAAGACCTTAGGCATAAGGAGAAAACGTGAACAAATCGGGGATGATGAACGTTATCCTTTTTAGACACTTAATTGTGCTTTTAATATATTTAAGACTATGATCCTAATACACGTTACCAATTGAGGTAATAAAGAAAAATAACATACATCTTATGTCACACACAATAAAGTTGTATGTTAAAGATAGTATAATTTCAATAACAATCATTCAGAAGAAAAAAAATCTATTGAAACTGGGAATTCGCCGTGCGTTATCTTAAAACTTTGTGATCTCTAGATACTCTCTCACTACAAACAAAACTCTATTGGCTCCGAACTTTTCAAGCGCTTTATTTGGGGAAATTTTTCGAGGGTATATTTAGGGTTATAAAAAAGGCATGTGGATCATCTTGCGTGATGGACACTCGATGCACGCCACGTCTTACAGTTTGGGCGACATTTTGATATGTGTCAATTAAAATACAACATATCCATTTGTACGCTTTAAATAACCCAATTAGACCTAAAACACGACCAACAATAGGCAAAAATATGCTTGATATTTGTGTTTGTGGGTGTGCGGTATGGATAAGTTCAAAAATCACGAGTTAAATAAATCAAAGCGAGCGAATTCTCAAATACAAACACCAGAGACATGAACCGAGAATCAGAAAGTAGTTCCAAAAGAAAGAACACAAAAAGATCACCAAGCCCTTACAATCTTTCACACAAGGGGCCATTCCTTGCAATTTTTCAAAAGTTACTAATAACTTGAAAGCAGAGAAAGAGAAAATTCACAAAGACGCAAAATGTCCAAATTCCTTTATTCAAATCTGTCAATCATTTTTAAACTGTCAAATCAAAAAAGGGGGAGGAAAAAGAGCGCGGAAACCCTTTTACTATTCCCAATCAACGAGTCAACCCCCTCCCCCCCCCCCCACTTCCGGGGGGGGGGGGGGGGGGGGGGGGGGGGGGGTAACCCCCACACAATACTTCGCACCTCTTCCAACCCCATGTAAACAAATGGCACTCAAATCAAATTAAGGGTGCGTCTGATCAAAATTCTAAAAGGAAGCGCAAGACACAATTAGAAAAGGTCCAAATTATCTAATCAAGATTAGAGTAACGTATATAGTACCTTATAGGAGGGAGGCCACGAATTCAAAGAAAGCAAGCACCCAATTTATCGTTGGGACATTTTTGTGTGCTAAAATCACTCTACAAAAACTAACACAAACAGTCACATATCAAAGAATAGCACTGCCTCCCGGCAATCCATCAGTGTCCACAAATGATCCAACTCCACCAATTATAGCATATCACATACTAGAAATGAAGAAATGAACTAGGCCAAGGAATTAAAAGTCTTAAGGGGGGTGAGCAACGGCTATTGAGGTCCTAGGAAGCTTTAAGCTAGGCACTGATTAAAGAGGCCTCATTCGCACATCACACAAGAATTACCAGTTTTTGTTTAATCTAGATCGTCTCACTTTTTTTTATACTAGGTTTTTAGTAATTTTGTCTAGCTTAAATTCGTGTTTTTATGTAATTCTCCTTTTTCAAGTAATGTAATCAGCTTTTTTAATTAATGAAATTCAGTTTTTAGTATTTTAAATCTCATTTTAAAAGCTTTCTTCTTAAGTCATAAGCTCTCTTAATAAGCTAAAATTGTCTCAATAAGCTACTCATGAGCTCTTTCAGTCTATAAGCTGAAATAGAGCTGTTTGAATTCAGTATTAATCTTATCTAAACCTTTAATTAGTTTAAAACTTACATGGATCTTATTGGATCTAAGCTTTTGGAAGGGGATCTTACCTTGGAAGAGATCCCAAGGACTTATACTCTAGCTTACTCATAAGCTAGAGAGCTCGTAGCTGCCTTTATTGGTTCCTTTTGTTTAGCTAAAGGATCAAGTGTGTTTCTCTTTCATTCATCTCCAATTTCATTTTGACTTGCTTAATTTTATTTATCAAGCGTTTAATATTGCTTGTTTGCTTATTCTCTTCTCTGCTTTTAGTGTTAAATTGTCTTTCTAGACTTATTAGTTTATGTGTCCGTTATCTTTTTTTGGCTTCAATAGTTATAGATCGATATTATTAAATTACTGTCATAAAAACTCATAACTCCAAAAACATTAGTTTAATTATTTTAAGATCTTAGAATATTGCTTAATCAGTTTTTAATTCATATTGCTAAGTTTGTTTTAAGCTAGTTTTTATCTGGTATTTAGCATTTGTTCATTAGATTTCTCTTTAAAAGCTTTTCTCAACTCTGTCAAAATGATAAAAGGGGTGTTTGGTTTAGTGCACTGTTAATTTGCACTAGCAGTATTAACATAAGTTAATACTGCTGAGCCTTTACACTACCAGTACTAACTTCCAAGATAGTACTGCTAGCTTTAATCTCAGTAGAATCAAGTTAGTTTTTAGCTTATTTAGATTTAGATTTTCATTTTCAAGCTTATTTCATTGCTTATTTATTTTCAAAAGTCAAAAATTGGCCACCAAAGTACTTTCAACTTGAAAGTACTCGCTGAAGAACTTTTACACTACAGACTAACTATAAGTTAGTACTGCTGTGTGTCTCAAGCCTCATTTTAGATAAGTGAATTTTTAGATTTAGCTTATCACATTCAGTAGGATTTAAGTTTTTCATATAAGGCTTAATTCTTTTAATAGTCTTAATTTTCAATTTCTTTCTAAGCTTATTTCCTTAGTTAATTTTAATTTACTGTCAAAGTCATAAAAACCTGAAAACCTCCAGAAACAGTACTTAAGTCCTTAAATTTAATTTGTTTAATTTAGCTTATGGGTATAGATTTCCAGCTAAGTAGATAGCTTATGTTAGTTTAATAAGTCTTCAAAGTTTTTAGAGTTCAGTTTAAAGCCTTATAACCTTTAACTCATTTGGAAGTTTGTGCTCGTCTGCCTCTTGCTTATTTCCTGAGTTTGCTTTCTTCTTGAATCAATTTCAGTAGTAATAAAAAGTATTTAAGCTTTAGTTTCTTTCATTTATAGATTAAGCAATCATAAGCTCTTTAAGACTTCTTCCTTTTCATTTTTGATCTAGTTTTAGTTTTCTATACTTAGTTTTCGTTAAAACAATGAGATGCCCTCCTTTCTGTAACACTTAAAGAGATAAGCTCTTTTAAGAGCATATTTTTGAGTTTTCACCAGCCCAAGTAGCCTTTTTAAATCTTGCTCCCCTGTCTTCCTTTGACAACAACTTTTGCTTCTTTGAGTTTTCATTTTAATCTCCTTTAAAATATTCGAAATGCTTATTGGACTTAGTTTGTTGTCGGATAAAGAAAATTCTCAACCAGGGTATAAAGTGTAACTTTTCGATTTGATTGTTTTTTCAGCAGTCATCCCTTTCCGTTAATTTGTTATTTCCCCTCCTCCCCCCGTTAGTTTCTTATGTTTTTGCACCATTGAGATCCGTAGTAAGTTAATTAGGTTTATTAAGTTTTAATTAATAATTAGGGTTAAGTTTTAATTAGTTTAATTAAACTTTTATAAAAAGATAAAAAAATAGGGCTTTTATTTTTAATAATTTTCGGCAACTTTTCTTTATTTAGTGAAATTTTAGTTTACATTTTTAGGGATTTAAAAATTGGTTTACTTGCTTATTTGTCATTTATTTGTTGCTTTAATCAAAAAAAAAATTTAAAAAGTTTTAAAGCTTAACCAAAATACCTTTGTATCCAATTCAAACATCAGATCCGAACGAAACGTGGTTTCAAATTTCACTAGTGCATTGGAAACGACCCGGTGATCATACTTGCCCGGTTAAACATACGTATATTATATATTTTATATATTATTTTTGTAAGTTTTAGACTTTTTACCTTAGTTAAAGGTGAATAGTTGGAATTTACCTAAGTAGTATTTTTATTATATATTTTATAGGTACGTAAGACTGCAATCACCGTATATAATACTTTGGTCAACAGAGAAGAATCAACTGGATCTACATCAATACGCCGTATCCATCAAGATACGGCGTATATGTGCCTGCATTTCACCAGACCACGAAGGATTGAAGACCAATACGCCGTATCCATGTTCATCTATACGACGTATCAAAGGTCTATTATTTTAAAAGATTCTAAAAAGATATAGAACGTAAGTTCCTCCACGTCCAAGAAACCCCTCGAGACCTCCGTATTGAACCTTAGTCAATACGTCATATCAACACTTTTTTCCAGACCTTATAAATAGAAAAACTCAACAAAATGAAGTTTTAAGTGTGCTAAATCTACTACGATACTTCACCATAAGAATCGATTTTCAAAAGAGATAAAGAGCAGAAGAGGTCTTGCAACGCAACCAATTCCATAGGAAAAAACTTAAAATCTCCTATACTCTTGTAATTATTCAGTTTTTGGTATCATTTGTTAACTCGGTTAGTTTACCTTGGCTAGGCTATTACTTTTGTATTGATTATGATGTTTGAAGGCTAATACCTTCGGGTATTAGCCGTTATTATGAAGATCTGAATGTTTGGTTTTGTTTATATCGATTACTTAATTTATCGTTGGTTATTGATTATGTTTATCACATGATACTTGTTTATATGCTTTAATATGCGACCTATTATTTAACTGGATCTAGTGAGACGGACCAAGTAATCTAGATATCGGGATAACTCTCCATATAGTGATTTATACATCTAGACCAATAGGATCACAAATAATGACCTATCCTTGCCTTTAGTTTAGTGAGCTTAGTTGAGCCATAAGGTGACCTTGGTATCAACGAGTACGTTCTTATTCCATTGGTAAGGACTCGACAGTGAACTACTAGAGTTTAAATTGCCGTTAAGCAGTTAATAAGGTAAAAGTCGCCGTGGACGAAAACGTAAAAACAATCGAAATTTTAAAAAACCAGACGAAAACGTAATAAAACGTACGAAAGCGTAAGAAACCGGACGAAAACGTAAAAAACGGGCGAAAACGTAAAGAAAATGGGCGAAAACGTAAAAAAACAGACAAAATCGTAATAAACGGACGAAAAGGTAAAAAGAAGTACGAAAACGTAAAAAAAGGACGAAAACGTAAAAAAACGAGCGAAAACTTAAAAAATCATAAAAAGAAAATTATTGTTAAAGGACTAACGATGCAAAGCGAGCGTTAGCTAAATGGACTAACGTTGCCACATAATGACTAACGGTACAAATGTTTGGTTCAAGTCGGTTAAAAATTTGAAAGTACGTGGGTTTCGGTGTTAATAAAAAAGTAAAGGGTTCAAGTCGGGAAATTTTAGAAAGTACGTTGGTAATTTATGACTTTTACCCAAAATACAATAACAACAACACAAAATTATGACGGAGCTAGGTAGGAGTGAGAGGCAAGGCCGTCTGATTGATTTGAGTGGCCCGGTGCGAAACCGGGAATGAGGCACCGTAAATCATGAAATGCTTAACTATTAGAAGAAAAATAAAAAAATTGATATTACGCTAATTATTCCAACTATCTTACATTAACAAAATTCAAATACTACTCTCACAAAAAAAAATGCAGATATTGAAAGTGTTACTATTACACATATACTAAATTGGAGTCCCTCACAAATGGTGACTCTATGTGGTTGCCCACTTGCACAGGATAATCACCACTACGGGTGAGAAGTAAACAACCACATCCTTGTTAGGGTATATCGCACCTGCACACACCGCTCGAACAAACAAAGAATATAAACAAGGCTTACGAAAAGTAAAGAACACGAGATATAACGTGGTATCTACGACTTAGGTAGTCGTAGCAGTCCACGGGGTCAAACCAAAGAGATTTTATTATTGTGGTACACACACACACACAAGAGATACAAGTTTACAATTACAATGAGGGGGTATTTATAAGTGTGAGACCCTAATCCACTTTACTCATTCTACTGATGTGGGATATAAGCCTTCACATCTCAACAATCTCCCACTTGAAGGCTGATCACTTCACTGCTCTCCATCTCAAGTAATCTCTGTAAACTTCAAACCACATTCAACAATGCTACTGCTCTAACCTTCCTATACCGTTGAACATACCTAACACGCTGCACTAACCAAACACAGGGCTAAGAGACTTTCGATACAAGGTATCCTTAACTAACATCATCAAACTGGTAATAACCTTTCTCAGCCTCCGTTCATTAGTTATCTTGGAGGCCAGTTGATGTTGCGCAAAGCTTCAACATCTATGTTGTCACCACCTTGGTGAACATATCTGCAGGGTTCTCTGCTCCAAGAATCTTCATCAAAGATAACGTCTCTTCACTTACCAATTCTCAGATATAGTGATATCTTATCTTGATGTGTTTCGTTCGACCGTGAAACACCGGATTCTTCCCGAGATGAATAGCACTTTAGTTATCACAAAACAAAACACACTCTGTTTGGGCTCTGTCTAACTCTTCAAGAAAATTCTTCAACCATACCAACTCTTTGCCATCCTCTCTGCAATAGCCATATACTCGGCTTCTGTAGTTGACATAGCGACACACTTCTGAATTCTAGACATCCAACTAACTGTTGTACCACCCACTGTGAAAACATAACCCGTAGTACTCTTACCCGAATCTAAGCAACCTCCATAGTCTGAATCGGAGAATCCTTCTAAAACAACCTCTTTTTTGCTGAAACAGAGAGTAGCCTTCGAAGTACCTTTCAAGTAGCGTAACAGCCACTTGACAGCTTTCTAATACTCCCTTCCTGGGTTAGACATGAATCTGCTAACAACTCCCACTGCATGAGCTATATCTGGCCTTGTACATACCATAGTGTACATCACACTGCCAACTGCTGAAGCATAAGGAACCTTAGCCATTCTTCGTCTAGAAGCCTCTGTCTTAGGTGTTTGTTTCTTACTGAGCTTAAAATGGTCTCCCAAAGGCTGACATCTAGCCTCTGCATCCTTCATATTAAACTTCTCCAAAACCTTCCCTATGTATCTCTCTTGAGATAGCCTTAAAGTACCCTTCGTTCTATCTCTGATGATGCCCATGCCTAGAATCTGCTTTGCGAGACCTAAATCCTTCATCTCGAATTCTATTTCTTCTATGTCGGAGCCTGCTACTAACATGTCATCAACATATAACAATAATATAATTGAGGACGAACCAACTTTTTTTAAGTAGCAACAATGGTCCATAGCACATCTCTTGTACCCTGCCCTCTGCATAAAACTGTCAAATTTCAAGTACCATTGTCTCGGTGCTTGCTTTAATCCGTACAGACTTTTCTTCAACTTGCACACGAGGTTTTCTTCTTTCCCAGCTGACTGAAAACCCTTTGGTCATGTCATGTAGATGTCTTCATCAAGGTCACCATGTAAGAAGGCTGTCTTGACATCTAATTGCTCTAGATGCAAGTTCTCTGCGGCTACAATACTCAAGACTAACCTGATTGTAGTCATCTTCACAACTGAAGAGAATATCTCATTGTAGTCTACCCCCAGTTTATGTTGGAAACCCTTAACTACCAATCTAGCCTTGTACCTTTTCTTGCCATCATGCTCTTCTTTAACCCTGAACACCCACTTGCTCTGTAATGCCTTCTTTCCTGCTGGTAATCTGACTAAGGACCAAGTCTGGTTCTTTTCAAGTGAAACCATATCTTCATTAATAGCCTTCTTCCACTGTACGAATTCTTTGCTACTCAAGACTCCTGAATAAGACTTTGGTTAACCATTCTCTGTCAATAGCAAATAGTTTGCTGATGGAGAGTACCTTACCGGAGCCCTGGACTCTCTGGTGGATCTTCGTAACTGTGGAGTCTCGGACCCTCTCTCCTGAGAGGATACTCTATCTTCAGAGTCTTCTTTGTCTGATCTTCCACTATCCTTGAAGCTCCCACTGTTTTCGGACCCCTCACTCGCATCTGAGCTCCCAACTGGGCTCTGAGTGATTTCTAAACTCAACCCATGCTCTGTAACTATGCTTTTATTTGCAAGGTTCTCTGGCGAGTCTTCTAACACCACTTGATCCTTTTGATTTCGCTTAGTTAAGTTACTAGAATTTGTTTCAGCCTTGGCTCCATATAGAGAGTCCTCATTAAATGTAGCATCTCTGCTTCGGACAACCTTGTGACTCTTCGAATCCCAAAAGCGATATTCTATCTCATCTGAGCCATAGCCTATGAATTTGCACTTCACAGACTTTGCATCTAGCTTATCTCTTGCAACATCTTTCACCTTAACGTAGGAGTCACACCCAAATACCCTCAAGTGTGCGAGACTAACTTCCTTCCCTTGCCATTCCTCTTTTGTAATTTGGAACCCTAAAGGTACGGAGGGTCCGCGATTAATTAAGTAAGCTGTCGTAGTAACTGAATCTTCCCAAAACATCTTTGGGAGCCCTGCATGAAGCCTCATACTCTTTGCTCTCTCATTCAATGTTCGGTTCATTCTTTCAGCAACACTATTCTGTTGAGGTGTTTCCGGGACTGTTTTTAGCATCCTAATCCCGTTCTTGGCACAATACTCAATGAACTCTCGGCTACTATACTCTCCACCATTATCAGATTTCAAACACTTCACCCGAAGGTTTGCTTCATTCTCCACTGCAGCCTTCCACTTCTTAAAAGTGTTGAATACCTCGAATTTATTATTAAGAAAATAAACCCATACCTTCCTGCTGCTGTCATCGATAAAGGTAACATAGTAGCGGGATCCGCCTATTGATGCAACAGATGTAGGGCCATAGACATCTGTATGAACTAGCTCAAGCCTCTGTAGTTTTCTTGTATTCTCAGACTTTACGAAACTTACCTTCTTCTGTTTTCCTAATACACATAGCTCACAAAAGCCTACAACAGCCTTTTGTAAATCTTGAATCCTACCCTTCGAAGCTAGAATCTTCATACCCTTCTCACTCATGTGCCCAAGCCTCTGGTGCCACAAAGCTGCGTTGCCCCTACCATCAATAGTTGCGTTATAGGTTTCCACGTTTGTTCCCACGAGCTACCACCAAACTACCTTTAGTAACCTTCCACTGTTGGTCTCCGAAGCCTACGTGGTACCCTTCCTCATCAAGCTGCCCAACAGAAATTAACCTCTTCTTTAGGCCTGGAATGTACCTAACATCTTTCAGAGTCCAACTTGTACCAAAAGAAGTTTTGAGGACAACATCCCCAACGCCTGCAATGTCTAGAGTCTTGTCATCTGCTAAACGAACTTTACCGGAGCGTAGCTTGAACCTTTCATACTCTTCTTTGCAATAGGTAGCATGGAACGATGCACCAGAATCCATTATACGATCATCAATCGTATTCTCAACGCAACATACTAATGCGTCATCATAGTCTCTAGCTGCCATGTTAACCTCCTTATCCCTAGAGGTTACATGCTTGGAACACTAATTTTGAAAGTGGCCCTTCTGGTTGCAATTCCAACACGTGATATCCTGCCTGTTCTTAGACTTACCTCTCTTCTTTGATTTCGATCTACTTCTGTTATGCTTCTACCCTCTGTCTTGCTTTCTGCCCCTACCTTTGTCTTCTACACTTGACAAGGAGTTCGAGTACTCTCCGAATGTCTTCCTACGTATATCTTCCCCAAGAATTAAATCACGAATGTTATCAAACTTAAGCTTAGTACTTTCGGTTGAACCACTAACTGCTGTAACAGTGCCTAACCAGCTCTCGGGCAACGAAGAGAGTAACAAAAGAGCTTGTACTTCATCATCGAATTTAATATCAACCAACATCAACCTTGATAGGATTGAATTAAACTCGTTTACATGATTTGCAATGAATGATCCTTCCTTCATCTTCGTATTAACCAACTATCGAATAAGAAACACCTTATTTGACGCACTAGGTTTCTCGTACATATTAGACAGAGCCTTAAACAAGCCGTATGTAGTCTTCTCATTGACAACGTTGTAGGCTACGTTCTTCGCCAATGATAGCCTGACCGCACCCATAGCCTGCCTATCTAGCAGGGTCTAGTCCTCAGCCTTCATGCCTGTAGGTTTGGCTTCTGCCAAAGGCTCGTGAAGCTTCTTCTGATACAGATAGTTTTCGATCTGCATCTTCCAGAACCCGAAATCGTGACCATCAAACTTGTCGATCTTTATCTTACCGTCTTCTGCCATTGTTTATTGTAGCCTGGCTCTTGATACCACTTTGTTAGGGTATATAGCTCCTGCACACACCGCTCGAACAAACAAAGAATACAAACAACGCTTGCGAAAAGTAAAGAACACGAGATATAACGTGGTACCTACGACTAACGTAGTCGTAGCAGTCCACGGGGTCGAACCAGATAGATTTTATTATTGTGGTACGCACACACACAAGAGATACAAGTTTACAGTTACAATGAGGGGTATTTATAAGTGTGAGATCCTAATCCACTTTACTCATTCTACCGATGTTGGATATAATCCTTCACAACTCAACATTCAGGGACCAAACGGGCAACAACAGTAAACTGGCATTTTTTTTAGTGCAAAAATTGTATTTTTATGGCCTTATTTTTAGCTTGCCCCCATCCTAAATCTCAAATTGCCCCCGATAAGGCTGCTTAAATATCAAAAAGCTATTGAAAAGCTACTAAAAGATGCTAAGAAATTGCTAAAAGCTGCTAAAAAACTGTTAAAAACTGTTAAAAAGTGCTAAAACGCTACTAAAAAGCTGCTGTTTTTGGAGAAATTTTTTTTGCCCCCTATATGCTAAGATCCTGGCTCCACCACTTGATATAATCCTTCACATCCCAACAATTTGTGGGTAAGGATTCAACCAGTTATGGGTTGTTATCATGAATGATTCTTATGTCTAAGGTTTCACCCCATTTCAATATATCTGTACAAAAATAAATACAGTAGCATAACAGCGTATAGAACATATTGGGTGTATGTACTTGTTTTTCTAGAGATATGTATTTTATGATTGATCCTGAATGATTTTTTTCAATTTTTTTCTTTTTATTTTAAACATTTGGAATGCTTCATGTCCCTCGCAAGTGTATTTGTACAATGGAGGTCTTTTTATATTTTGGTTTATCTTATAAATTAATAATTGAAAGTTTGGCTATTATTATGTTACAATCCAAATATCTAAATTTCAGTGAATTTCTTGATATGATGAAATGGCAACCCCCGTTAGTATGTAGCGTTAAGCAATTGGTCTCAAGTTGGCATGTAAATGCCAAAATTATCAATTTCCAACAAGTTTTGGCACCTACTAACACGCGAGATAAATCGTAACTGATGACTTATGGGAGCTTTTTGTTATCATCAAGAAACGTATTAAAATGGATACATATTTTTGTTACTCGGGAACCAAGGTATATTTTCTTGTGATTCTGTCCGAATCCTTTTCTTAACCACCATAAGATGTTTATCTAATGAGGTTCGAATCTGATACCTCCCGTAAGAAAATCAAGATGTCTTACCGTTAGGCGACCTCACAGACAGTTGAAATATTAGTCAGGTGACTTATATATTTTACAACATCTGAACTATCAAAGTATCCTAAGGGGTGTTTATTTTTTACTTAGGGGGTGTTTACTAAATTAAGTGGTAATATACGAGGGTCTTACCTAGCCACTTATTGGGGAGACTCTAGTTTTATTTATTATTGCCTCACAGTTTCAACTACCCCTTTTTCTTTTCATTGTTTTTTACTACGTAGTTTTTAAACCAAAAACACAAACCTCGTCTATACTTGATTGGGTCTCTTCTATTCACGGATCACATTGTCGGTCACCGCCGCTCGTCATCATCACACCTTCACAACTCCGACCATAACGTTATTAGTGACCATGAATTTAGGAGATATACATTTTATTACTAGTTTCATTCGAATCAAAACAACAAACAACTCTTTTGATGTTCCTATAAACAAATTTTCAAACAGAAATTTCATTTGCATTTATACATAAATATGATGGTAAGTTTACGCAATTTAATACAAGTATGATGATGTTTGTAAGATTTGCAATATTTCAAGCGTTTTCTTATGAAACGAGGTTTTTGACAAGCTTCATATTTTCAAACAAGACACATTTTCAAACAAGATAGTTTCTCCAAATAGAAAATAATAAGAAACAGCCTCTACTAACTTGATATCCCCATTCAGAATAACCATTTTTAAAATATGGTTTAGAGAAACAACTAACATAAGAAATAAAAAGCCTTAAGAAAACCTGAAACTCTAGGGTATGAATGTGAATAGGATAAAGTTCATCCAATATCTTACTCTTTTTCTTTGCTCCTTTTAAGTGGAAATGTTCAAACAATATACATTTTTCAAATGGCATTTGAGGTTTATGGTTGAAAATAAGGGGAAATGCATGGTTGTCCAAGACTAAACAAAAGCAAGTAACAATGAAGCTTCAATGCCTCTTGTAATGAAGTAACCTTTTTTCTTCTCCATTTATAGCTGGACACCATTCAATCATTCATATCAATATCACTCCATTTGCCATATCTCATTATCAAAAATTAATATTAAAAAGTCATTTTCACATATCACCTCCATTGCATATAAAGCTTTTACAATAACCTTTTAACAATCAAAAAAATGAACTGGAAACAAAATATTAGTGCAAGAACAAGAGCTTCAAGCTATTAACTAAAACACTAGCAGTTTCTCAAGCTATTACTACTTCAAGTCTTTACTTCCAATGCAATAAGTCATTGGAATAAATTTTGTGAATAATGAAAAAGCTTGCATTGTAGATGCTCTAAGAGATTTACAAAACATATTCGTCATATATATATATATCAAAATAACTTTTTTTTAACCACCCGACTAACCGAGTTTCTAAAAATTATTCCGGCTATTATCATCAAAGTGTATAAGGTGACAAAATCAAATGATGTTTGACGCAAACAAACTTGAAATAGTCACGTCAACCTAATATAGATTTGTGTCGCGATAGGCTTAATTAGTCGGCAAAATGTGAAAACCCATAATTATAAAAATAAAACATATTTACATTCTTTGTATTCGAAAGAGCCGGAGAAATATTATGGTGAATTTATACTATATATAGCATGGGGTCTTGATTTTTTTTTTAATTGTCTAGTTATAATTCTCTTTAATACATGGTGATGTGACACAAGAATTGGTCACATTTTCTATTTAATTTAATGGACATTAGTTTTTAAATACCCATGATGCAACATATCCAGTTGGCCTCAAGAATCCAAAATATTCAAATCAAACAGCTGGTTTACTTTTTTCTCAGACACATAATAAAAACAAGTAAAATTTATTATCACGATCAATCAAGATTTTTTTTTTTCAGTACCATTTACGGAGTGATTTTTCTTCTTCCAAATGAATAAAGAAATTTCTTTCACGTGAAGGCATAAACTACTATCAATCCTTGGGACTAAAATTCTAGAAAAAGTTATTTTTGCTTGCATTTAAAAAAGCTAAAAAGGAAAATATAATTAAAAGGAAACAAGGATAAGGTGGAAGGTTGCGCTTTAGTTAATAAGAATGATAGTGGCATGTTTGGAGCTTTCGTAACAAGAGTATTTTTGGTAATCAGAAGTCATTCAAGGCGGATATTTTTGATGATGTAGTTTCTCATTCGTTCACTTGGTGTCGGCATAGATGTAAAACTTTATTTAGTTGGAGTGAGTGGCTTAAAAATCATCACCTTATTACTTTTTAATGTTTGTATTCTTCTAGCTTCTTGCTAGTTTGTGTTAATAAAATTCGCCGTTCAAAAAAAACATATCGTTAGCCTTTTTCGTCCTGTCAAGCCTTTTCCTATTGGGAGCAAAAACATGTTTTCATTATTTATTTTTTTAACGGCAATTAGTTTATTAAAAATAGCTAGCAAGAAGCTAGATAAAATTAGAATTTTTCGGTATAGTAAATTACAAAGATAAAGAGTTAGGGCATTTCAGCCAAAGGTTCCAATCTAAACTACCATTTCTTCTATTCGAACACCAAGTGAAGGACATAAGAGTGATCTCGTCAAAAATCAGATGAAGACGAGGAGGAGAAACTCCAAAAAGAATTTGATTTCGGTATTTCCAAATCGCCCACCAAGAAACATAGAGATCCAATCATCGTAAGAGTGAAAATCAACAACCTCTAACTCCCACCAGCTTGCAATTTTTTGTGAAAGAAGTTGCGCCACGTTACAAGAGAAAAAAAGGTGAGAAGATTATCCCCCCCCCCATATTCAAACAGGGACAAAGAATGGATGTTCGATGTCAATGCTCCGAAGAGAAAGATTGAATCTGGTAGGGAGAATATCTTTACAAACCTTCCAAGCTAAAATGTTGATCTTTATTGGGACCAAGTTAACCCATCTTGTTGAAGAACCAAGGGAAGGAAGAAGAACATCGTCAATATGATTACGAGCAGATTTTACCGAAAATGTATCTGAAGAAGAAAGGGTCCATCTCCAACGGTCTGAACTGTTAGACAATAACACCGACGAGATTTTCTCTACAAGAAGAAGAAGTTGTTCTTCTTCAATTCCTCCTCTAGGATTACGCCGAAAGGAGCTAGACAACGAGCTATCCCTAAGTTTTGATGCAACACTAATCTGTTTAACATTTTCCAACGCATACAAACGAGGAAAAGAGGTCATCAAAGGGAGATCATCAAGCCAAACATCCTCCCAAAAACAAGTATGCTCTCCATTGCCTACTTTTTTCTTGATAAAAGATAATAAATTAATACCTTTAAGGGCTAAGGCAGAGACTTCTTTAATTATATCAGACCATGGCGATTTCCGAGATAGGGCACTAGGATTATCAATGGAACCATGATCCCCATACAACGCTTTAATGAACCGCGTCCACAAAGAAGAGTCTTGAGAAATAAATCTCCAAATCCATTTGAAAAGGAGCGCTCGGTTAAATGCAAAAAGACTAGAGATACCAAGCCCTCCTTTATTCTTTGAGGCTAAAACTTTCTTCCATCCACACATAAAAAAATTTCGATGGTGGGATATTGAGTATAAGGAGGTCTCGTCATATGAAGAATGGTTACAGTGGTTATTGACTCTTCGTCTTTCGTGGAAGCACAATAATCTTTTTGAAGGAGTTTGCTATGTGTTATGGTGGCATGTTTGGAGCTTTCGTAACAAGAGTATTTTTGGTAATCAAAAGTCATTCAAGGCGGATATTTTTGATGATGTGGTTTCTCATTCGTTCACTTGGTGTCAGCATAGATGTAAAACTTTATTTAGTTGGAGTGAGTGGCTTAAAAATCCTCACCTTATTACTTTTTAATGTTTGTATTCTTCTAGCTTCTTGCTAGTTTGTGTTAATAAAATCCGCCGTTCAAAAAAAAACATATCGTCAGCCTTTTTCGTCCTGTCAAGCCTTTTCCTATTGGGAGCAAAAACATGTTTTCATTATTTATTTTTTTAACGGCAATTAGTTTATTAAAAATAGCTAGCAAGAAGCTAGATAAAATTAGAATTTTTCGGTACAAACGCAAATTGAGTCACCAAAACATAAAACCTATTAAGAATATTACTCATGATTTTTGGTATGACACAACAAATACAATTATATGATGAGATGTGCTACTAGTATTTTTATATTACATGGGTTTTATATAAGGTGGTAGGGAATTACAAAAATAGCTGGATGTTATTGAACTTTTATACTATAATTTTTTCACTAGAGAACACATGCTCCCTGTCTCCGCCCCTGTCAGAATCATAGCCTCTGAAGTGTGATGGGCGCGAAACTTATGTATCTCATATAAATTTTGGTTATGTGAGCCTGACGCAAACGTTAATAGTTTAAGTGCTGAAGTTTGTGAAAACACAACCATATAATGACTCATATTATATTTTAACTTTTTTATGAATAATTGGAAAAATTAAATTTGCAAGTTTTATTAAGGTTTGCTTTTAAGTATACTACTAATTTTAAGGCCCCAATAATTGGTTAATAGTTTACTTTTATATTGTCTTATAAACTAAGAACAAGAAAGGAAGTGGTTAACTGATAGGGAGCAAATCTTTGTGATGCTAAGTAATGATTAGGGAATGTTTCGGTCCAAATAGATTACCTTAAATATTACTGTATATTAAGTTAAGGTAACCACAAATCTACAATAATTGACTAATATTAAAAAAAAATGGACAATGGGTGGTACAAGTTGTGACAATCATAGAGAGATGTAATGAGCATCTAACCCTGTACACACCAAGATATGTGGGGTTTTAACTTTTGATTCATGACATTAAATATCAAATCAATTCTAAAGTGTGCACTCACATTTTCACATTATCAAATTTTCTTATCTTTCTTTTTATTTTATTTTTTTTAAAGCTGGGATTATAAAATAACACCTGCTCCCAGAAATGTCTTCTATCTCTTATTAACTTTTTTTTACTTTAAAGTAGTAAGTACATGCATCATTTACTCTATTAGTGTATACATTGTCTTAAAGATGATATATGAATGCATTATCCCATACACATTTGAGGATTTGGCGTTATAGATATAAAATTTGTTTTGATCATAAATCGCCACGAAAAAATTGTTTGAAAATGACATTAAAACTTTGTCGCAATCCTGGATCGGAATAGAAGTAGGAACTTTTGTTTGACTGATTGGTTACTTGATCCAACAAATGCTTGTAATCTTGTTTTGTAACTCTCTTATTTGTCTCTAAGCGTCTCGGTTGAGTTTTAATAAAATCATTGCCGCTAAAAAAAACAAACGAAAACTTGTTAAAAATTTGGTTTTTATTCGTATGTTACGTGTCTAAGATGTAAAAATGAATTATGCAGTGAGATTTTCTATTGATTGATTGTAATTGGCGTAATGGAGTGCAATATCAATATCGACATTCGTTTGAACTTTTTCTTTTCTTCTTTTAATATAATGAGAAACATGAATGGGGTACTACTTATTCTCCCTAACAACCAACAATTGTTTGTGATAGAAAAGAAATATAGTTTAGTAAATGAATTATAGTGTCTCCAACAAATATGTCATTTCAAAGCCCTAACTTTGTACATTTGGTTGTTGTAATCATCTCTTTACAGTAAGGATAGCACATGGTGGTATGGTCATCCTCATGCCAAGATGCTAATTGTCTTCAACTTAATTGTAACAAAAAAAAATTGTCATTTTTTAACTCAAAACTCAAGAAATTTGAAATATGATGATAGTTGCACTTTCACTCAAAATGCATGTATTAGGTGGTGATAGTGTGTACCATAAAATGTGAAAAGTCTTAAGTGATACATAACTGTTATCTAATCTCACTAAAACAAACAAAAAGCTATTTGAAAAAGTCATTAGAAGCTTGTTCTCTTAGTTAAACATTCAAAGTTTTCTCAAAACATGTGTTGATCTTGTATAACCATGTTAGAAAATCACTCATTTAACCTATGAATATGAATATGGCAGCACATTACTTATTTTAGACATAAAAATTAATCATGTTGACTTGTTTACTCATTCAATATTGTTTTTTTAAGCATAAGAAACATGCTTTTCTCATTCTAAAAAAAGTTTCACTGTTTAACTTTGACAAAAAAACAAAGCAACAAGTACAACAGAATGAGAATGAGGAGAGCCAGCCCAATAACATGGGCCAAACATGCTATTAAACAGTAGCCCTGCATGATAAACATTGGATCTTTCTGGGCCCATTTTAGGATTCTTAAGGTAGGTTTTCTTAATCAAAAAACCCCACATACCCACTCCTTAATTTTGTGAGGTTCATATCGAATCTGTTTTCTTTAGTTTCAAAAATATTACTTATTAAAACAGGTACCTAAATATGGTGAAAGAAAAAAATAAATTGAAGTGTCAGTCTGTAATTTTCTTGCATCATTGTATGCTAGTAAGAAATGAATATGTTATCACTAGCATTAACTTGATTTTCCATAGATCGTTCGCACATCTTTGGAGTAAATACGTCATGTATTTAACTCTACGATTATGTTATGAAATTTCAGTGTCACCATGTAAGTTTACACGAACAATGTTACCATTCACACATGACCCACTCATACAAAACATACCACACAACGTTCTTTTTTTTTAAACGGTCGATAATATATTAAAAAACAAAATCTAGCAAGGAGCTAGAAACTTAAAAGTACATATGAATTACAAAAAATAAAAGCATAACGATTCAACCCGGGACTTTAACTGCGAGGGAAACTAAAGGGATGAAAAAACTTTTGAAACGGAGGCCGAACATTCGGTTTTCACTCCGCCAAAAGAAAAACCCCCCACCACGGAGGCCGAGCCACCGGTTTTCACTCCGAGGTGGTTTTTGAAGAAACCCCAAACAAGCCCCGAGGAAGAAGGCGAGACAAGAAAGCAGCCTTCTGAAACAAAGCATTCAACCATTGTCCAAACACGCGGTCATTAGAGGGGACTTCAGCCAATCTTTCCAGAATAAAATCAAATTGCCTCTGTTATGGATTGCCTCTGTTATGGAGCCAAGAAAACGAAGTAGAACGAACATAATCAAAAATGTTACTTTTCCTCAACGGTTGAGAGTTAAAAGTAACACTATTTCGGAATCTCCAAAGCCACCAAAGAACCGAGGTAGAAATGATGAAAAGCCTGTGTTTCTTTTCTTTAGGAGCATGCCAAGAGGATAACCAATCTTTAAACGCCTCAAAGGATAAAGCTTGGACAAAGGGGATTTCGCACCATCTATACACGAGCTTCCATAAATCAGAAGCAATAATGCATTCAAAGAAAATATGATTGGCAGATTCAACGTTAGCATTGCAAGAGGAACAAGAAATAGCCGGAATATCCATTCCACGCAAAGAGAGATTCAACCTGTGAGGAAGCCGATCCAATGACAATCTCCACATAAAAATATTAACCTTGCGGGGAATGATTTTGTCCCAAGAAGTAGAAGGAAGAGAAGGAAGAGTCTTTTGGTCAATAATATTACGAGCATCCTTTACCGTGAAAGTACCATTTGGGCCAAGATTCCAAACACATGTGTCTTCGCTAGCAACAATATTGAGTTGGCCAATCTCATTCAGCATGTCGCGAAAAAAGCAAGATTTCGAACACCAATATTGGTCCTAGACCAATTCCAATGCCATTGACCATTAATGATACGGTCGATGATGAGACAATCTTTGTCTAGATCAAGTCGGTAAAGACGATTGTACCTGATAGAGAGAGGGGCCTCGCCAACCCATATATCTTTCCAAAAACGAATACGAGTTCCACAACCAGCATTAAAACGAAAAGAATTATTCAAAATGATACCTTTCAAGTGAAGGAAGTTTGAGGATCCAACAATGTTAGCCCATGTACCCTTGAAACTTCAGCCATTATTATCAAAACCATCTTCATGACCATAAAAAGCTTTAACGACTTTAACTCATAGATCATTTGGAGAAGTGAACAACCTCCAGCGCCATTTTTGGAGAAGAGCAAGGTTAAAAGCTTTAAGACTACCAATGTTAAACCTTCATTTCATAAGATTTTAAAATGATAGGTCACTTGACCATGCCATTTTCTTGACCACCTTGATTACCTCCAAAGAAGTTAGACCAATCCTCTTTCAATCATGAAACCGATTAAGGGGATCTAAAAAATTGAGAGAGATACTAGTGCGAACTTCTTACACAGACTTTGATAAAGGGTCAGACGACCCCCTATAGAAAGGAGACTGGCTTTCCAAGTTGAGAGTCTCGAGCGGAAACGATCAATTAACATCTTTCAGGGATTTCATGTTGGAGCCAATAGGAAGACCAAGATAATTAAAAGGGATATTACCTGCAATACATCCCACGTTACTAGCCATATTATAAACCTCATCCTCGTTAACCCCAATACCGTAGATATTAGATTTGTGGATGTTAATCTTGAGCCCCGAAGCAAGATAGAAAACATGGAGAACACGAATGATGTTTTTCAGATCTCTAGCGTTCCAACTAGTAGTAATTATCACATCATCTGCAAAAAAAATATGAGAAATATTGATAGACGAGTTATTAATATTAATACCACTGATCAGACCATTACCCACAGCATCAGCGAAGGCCTTATGAAGACCTTCCATGACAAGAATGAAAATAAAGAGAGATAGGGAGATCTATGACAACATGACCACTCGTGCAACATACTTATACACACACGGCCCTTTTTTTCTTTTTGCACGACCGGTTGGTGCAAAATTGGTTGCTTCACGCGTGATCCATGACAGCATGTAACAACCACCACTCGTCATGGTGGTGCCACATAGGCAGACCACGAGAGGTGGTTGCCATTATTATGGCAAGTCTTACTCGTATGACATTACCTGAACCATAGAAAGTCATTGAATAGAATGGGGACCAATTGTACATATATGTCTAGATTTAAATACGGACCCGACCACAGTCCAGCTATTTTTTGTATACTAGTTGTACCCATCTATGTCATATTGTCTCGTATTAAAAACCAACTTTATGCATTAAGTTTAAAGCAATTACATAACTAAATGTTTGCGGAAATAGTTGAACGGTCGTATGTGTAATTCCAGGTTTTTATTCTACTCCATTTACTACACTAAAAATTATGATCTGATAACTAAAAGTTTAGCAATTTAAGCAAGTTTTTTACTAACATCCACTTTGCAGAGGCCTAGATTGTGCATATTTTTTATACCTCCATTCTAAATTTATCAGTTTCGACAACATAAAAGATAACTAAAGGTGCATAAAAGTAAACAGAGCCTGTTACCATATAACTCATGAAAATCCATAAGTTCACCGAATACTACAAAATATAAAACTTGCTAAAACAGTCACATAAGCTCATATCCACCAAAACAAAACCCTCGACTTATTATGTTGTAACAAGGTTAAAAAGACACTAAAATGGTACCAGTACCCATTCTTGTCTTCACCACCAGTCCATCACTTTGCTGCTTTGGCTTCGATCAATTTCTTTGCAAAAGAAGGCAAACAGAAAGCAGCTGCGTGGATCTGAACATGCATATAAGCAATAGTATCAAGAAAAATGAAGCTTTACACGAAAATATAGCATTTATTTCTTATACAAAAAAGTTACCTCTTTGTTGTAGAACTTCAACGGTCCTATAGATTTTTCGTGGTCGTCTTTTTCGTCTATTGGGTTAACCGGGTTCTTGAAATCAACCTCAGGTCCCTCAGTTGAACATAACATGAAACCAATAACACCACTGCATTTTGAAGTTCAGGTCATAAGAAAACTTTAGTATATATTTGTCCTCAATAAACAATAATCGTGGTTAAGCATGAAATTACCTTGGATATGTAGGAACTGTTGTCCACGCATAGTTGACCGAACCTTTAAATACCTGACGGCAATTTGTAACAATATCTTCAATAATGTGCATATGGAGCCATATGCTCTCAGCTTGTGTGCACACAACACCACCGGGACGAAGTGCTTTTGCAACCGACTCAAAGAAAGGCTTCTCAAAAAGTTCTTGAGCTGGACCTGAAATATAAATCCCATGTCAGGATATCGAATAAATCATATGAACAGGTGGGATCAGGTAGAGGTAATACCAATGGGATCTGAAGAATCGACAATTACAGCATCATAAGTTCCTTCTGGAGCGGCCTTCAAAAATGCAACTCCTACATAATTGAAAATTGTTACAAGACTGAAGTCTGAAGACTATTGAAATGGATGGAAGAAGGTTAATTTGTTTATATACCATCGCCAATGTGAAGTTTGACACGAGGATCCTCGTACCCAACAGCTACATCAGGAAAGAACTCTTTAGAAACCTGAAAACAGAGCAGAAAATTCATATTATTCCACTAAAACTTGAACAAAATTACAAGTTTTTTTAGCCCTAGTACCTGTATGCACATTTGAGTCATTAAAAATGGCTATGTGTCACGTTTAAGTCATTTGGTAGCAAAAATACCCTTTAACCCCGTCTTCCAAAATGATGACTTTCATACAAAAATGTTAACTTCTTTCCTGAAAATGCTAAGCTTTATGTATAATGTTATATTTTACATGTCGATGACGAATCCAGGTTACAAAATGGATCACGTGTACACTTAGCAAATAAGAAAAAAAAACTATATTCCAAATGTATCAAGAAATCATAATTACTCACATCAACCACCATTTTATCGATCTCACATATATCTATGTGTTCAACAGAAGAGTGGCGAGCTACTTCACGCAATACACCACCATCTCCTCCTCCAATAACCAAAACCTACCAATATGAAAAATGATTATTATAAAAATATGAACAAAGACATGTTAATGGGATTATTAAGTCATCAAAGATTGCAAAAAAATAGAGAAAACGAAACCTTTTTAGGATTTGGGATTGAACACAGTGGAAGATGAGTTATCATTTCTTGATACGCGCATTCATCTCTCTCTGTAAGTTGAATTACACCATCCAAAACCAGAACTTTTCCATATGTCGCCGACTGAAACATGGACAATTAACATAAACTTCTTACCTAAGTTACAACTGAAAGAGTTTAAAACAAAACAATTAGAAAATTCTATACCTGAAATACCATAACATTCTGGTAGTCAGACTTTCCCTCGAACAACACTTTCTCCACCTTCAAAGAGTGTGCTTCTCCTGCGTAGGCAAATGATTGTCAAAAATAAAATACGGAGTAACGTATGAAAATTGTGATTATTGAAATTTGAAACCATACAAAGGGTTGTTTGGCATTGCATTTTGAAAGTGATTATGCGGTATAGAATACTAAATAGATCAGATAATCAATTGTAACAAAAGTGGTTGCAGCGGATAGTGTTCGGATGTGCTTCTGCTTATTAAAGACTGATAATGAGATATCAGCTGTTGAGTGTTTGTCATATACTGAATATTTATAAATATACATGTCGGTATGTAACATGCTAACTTACTACAAGTCTACAACGACTCCGAAACAATTTTAATCAGTTTTGTTATATATACCTTTAAACTGATAATTTGGCCCGTTACATCAATAAGATATTCAAAAACACTAATGACTAAGCAGTAAACCACTTTCTAAACTCAATGCCAAACACTCCTAAGATCAAATCTCTTGCATCATAACGACCAACACAAGATATAAAATACATTTGTCACGATAGTTCCAAACATACATATAGGAAACAAATGGTAGCACTAAATAACCTTATAAAACATATCAATATTGTGACATGGATATCATATAACAGAATAAAGCTTCTGCTACATATCTTTCCAAACAATCATTCACTACCAAAACATAAGCACCACAAAAGCAAGTATTCTAAACACATCCCAAAACAATTACTTCCGAAAGAACTATATAAAAATGACCATTATAGAAAAGTACAACCCCATTTCATAATCATTGCACCTTTTGACTTGTAATTTACAAATGCCAATTTGATACTATATCACTTAAAAATTCAGGGTATGTACTTTTTTATCAACAGAATTACTATAAAGTAAAAAAACCACAGTATTATAATACACAAATTCTTTACCCTTAATTACTAAAACAAAGCCCTTTTTCTAAAGATATAAAACACCTATAAACCAAAGGGGTGTCTCTTTAAGCTTATTTGACTCTGTTTATTTTTGCGATTTTACGAGCTTAGTATGACCAACGGTGAGTTTGTTTAAGCTTTTTTTTTTTTTTGAAACAGCAACAATTTTATTAGGTTTGTTTAAGCTTATATATGGACTTACGAGCTTAAATGATTTCGGCTTTTTTTGCTCATGTTTTTTGGCTTATTATATAGCTTATGAGCTTATTATGATCTAAAAGATTAAATATAAGCCAAAACCATATAACCTAATAAGCTCATTCTATAAGCGTAAACAAACACCCCCTAAATCACCTAAAAATGATTTAAAAAATCTATAAATTAGAAGAAAAAAAATAAAACTTTAGAACATGAGAGCTTAGCAAACTATATGAAATTAAAAACCCACAAATTATTTTATAAAAAAAATATTAATACCAGGCCACATTGGGCTAATCTCAGAAAACCATCCAGGAATGACGGCGGACATGTTTTCATTGGCGGCGCCGTCTTCTCTTGGTCTCTTTTGCGGCAACTCGGTCACGGCGGCGCTGCTGGTTGTGGTGGTGGTGGTTTGTTCAGCCATCTCACGTTTGTTTGTTGTTTGTTAAGTGTGTGTTTTTTTTTTAACAAACGTAAGTGTTGTAGAAGCATTGTCGTACACATTTTTAATCCCTTGATTTTCTGGTTTCAGTTTACATTTTGCTACTTTCATTATAGACTAATGACTATGTGGTCCTTCTTATTTTAGAGTCGTCTTCAACTCGACTTGACCGGATTATTAATTTTCTACTAGCATGGTCAGCACTTTTTCATATAACATCAAAATTTATCACAATACCAAAAACATTTATCTCTCGTATAAAAGTGGTGTCATGGGTGTACATATAACTCACTAAAATACAAATGCAACACAAAAAAAGCTAAAATCCCACTGTGTGGGCTGGTGGTGGTGGCGTGAGACACTAACAACCGAAGCTCGGTATGAAGATGGCGCCATAAGTGTTGGCGTTGTGGACCAGCCCAAAATACCAGCCATTGTACCGAAGGCTCTTAGAGGGAGAGGTACCCTCACGCCATAGAGTGGCGCCGAGCTAACAGCCCAACGAATTCTCGCGCCGTCGACACCATGGCTGGCGCCATCGTGCCTCGCGCCGTGGCCACCAGCGAGCGCCAAAGGTATTTTCTTCTTTTTTCTTTTTTTTTGAATTCTATACGTTGGAACGGTAATATAGCCGTTTTTTGAATTTAATACCCATTTTTTTTAAATTTTTACCCCTTAAAAATTCTATAAATACCTCCTTATTTTACCAAACTTTACACACACTTCCAATACAATTTTTACTACACAAATATTATTTTTTTCATTAAAAAATTACAATGGATCCCAACTCTCCCAAAAAAACCATCGTTGACAAATACAATATTTATTTTCATGATGATGCGGAGCGATATAGGCGTACTTATGAAGCGTATGAACAATTTCAAGCTATGATAAATCAACAAGCCGAGGGTTCGGGCTCGGGTATTAAGAGGACGCGGACATACATTCCATGTGATCGAGAAGAAGACGGAAACAAAGCTCTAATCGAAGACTTATTTTGGGCAACGTATGACACTCCTCCTAAATATCCAAAAGAGAACTTTAGGCGAATGTATCATATGAGTTCTACACTTTTTGCTAAAATAGTCAATGATATCACTAGTTATGATGCTCAGCCTCTTCCCGAATACTTTCATTTTTTTAGACAACGAATCGATGCTCTCGGTCGTAATAGTATTGGTCCTATTTTAAAAATCACATCCGCCATACGTCAACTTGCATACGGTACAACACCTGATGCATTTGACGAGTATTTGCAAATTGCTGAACGTTGTTCACGCGAATGTTTGGATAATTTTACAAAATGCATATATATTTTATACGTTGAAGAGTATTTAAGAAAGCCCTCTTTAGAGGATATTGAAAAAACATATGCTTTACACGAAGAAAAACATGGACTCCCGGGAATGCTCGGGAGTATTGATTGTATGCATTGGGACTGGAAAAATTGCCCAAAGGCTTTACATGGGCAATTTAAAAGAAAGGATCATAAATACCCAACACTTATGTTAGAAGCAGTTGCGGATCAAAAATTGTGGATCTGGCATGCATATTTTGGGGTTCCAGGGTCAAATAATGACCTTAATGTGTTATACGGTTCTCCTTTATTTGATGATGTTCTTGCCGATACGGCTCCGGAAGCTCCATTTGTAGTGAACGGAAGAACATACAAGCAAGGATACTATTTAGCTGATGGTATTTATCCAACATGGTCTACGTTTGTCAAAACATTTTCTATTGCAAGGGATGAAAAAACCTTGAAGTTTAAAAGAGTTCAAGAAAGCGCAAGAAAAGATATTGAACGAGCTTTCGGAGTTCTACAAGGTCGTTGGGGAATTATACGACAACTGGCACGTGCTCTACAAATAAACACGTTAAAAAGAATCATGTATTGTTGTATAATATTTCATAACATGATATTGCAATCGAAAAAATTCGAATTATGGAATTTTAAAGATATGTTCGTTAATCCAGAGACGAACATGCAACGAACTTGGATCAAACGATGTGATTTACATGTCAGGAGAAGCAAAGAACTTCGAGATAGTCTAGTGCATAAAGAGCTTCGACACGACCTCGTGAATCATCTGTGGAACCTCGATCACTAAATTGTATTTTTATTTTATGTAATGTTTTTTTTAATTGTAGTGTTGTTTTAAGTTTAATGAAGTTTATTTATGTTAAATAATTGTGTATTTGTTATTTTTTTTTTTTTAAAACCCTATGGCTTGAGCCAACGAGGGAGGCAGTTGAATGTGGTGTCATAGTAATTCTGGTACCATAGCACTTTTGCTGACGTGGCAGCACTTTTTGGTGCCATGGCTTGAGGGTACCTAGTGCTCTTAGGGTTAATCTTTTTGCACTTCTATTTTTATTTTTATAAACAATGTTTTACGTTGATAACTAATAGTCTTTAGTGGCCATGTACTTGTGATATGAGATGGTGAAGAGGTTAATATGTAACATTATTATCTTCAAATTTTAAAGTTATAATTTCACACTATGATTATATTAAATTTAGAGTAAACTACACCGTTCGTCCTTGTGGTTTGCGTTGACCAGCGTCCTTAGTCCCTTGACCAAAAAAGTTGCACCATCCGACCTTAAGTGGGAAACGTTTTCCGCCGTTGGTCCCTCGCTTTAACTGGCTTCAGTAACGTTCGATAACTGTCCACGTGTCATAGCCACATGAGGGTATTTTGGTCTTTTCACACTTAGCTTTTAACTTTATAACTTTTTTATAATTACTTTCATTTTTAACCATCACCACCCACCAGCATCTACAAAAATCTTCATCTTCTTCATACCTTCATCTTCATCTTCACCACTACCCACATAATCATCATATGTCTAAAAACAAAAGCTAAAGATCAAATCAAAATATTCAATTCAAAAACCATATACCACCCCATCACCTTTACAATCCCCAAAATCAACAGCCCTAAAACACAATATCAAAACCCACAACACCAATACCCCATTTTCATTAACTCAAACACATAATCAAAACCCATGAACACTGCTCATTTATCACATTGTACCAAAACCAACGATTTTTCATATCCCATCTCAATCAAACCAAACAAAAATACTACAAACCCTTGGTCAAACGAGCTAGATACAAGAAAAGAAATATAAAGAACCCATCTTCAACATCACATTACAATAACCACATTTTATTTCATTTCTAATAAATTAATTTATTACATATATGCACAGTTTACACACTCGTCTATCTATATCCATTTTATTTCATTTCTCCTAATAATTTTTCAAAAACGATGGCTACACCAAGAGTTGTTGCAAGACGAAGAACCCAAGCAACAAGAAAAGATCATCCATTTCTTCAAAGGAACAATGTAACACCTCTAAAAATGTGTCGCAACGGAAATGTGTCCGGGGGAGTTACTTCATAATACACAGCGCTAGATACAAGAGAATGACCTCTAAATGTGTCGTTTGTAAAGTAATCTCATTGATTTCTGTGAAATTAATATAACATTTGTCCCATAATTGCATCACAATGAAAAGCTTGAAAACAACCCAACGAGATTTGATCATCTGAATATAAGTAGAAATCCATAAATGAAATCTTGTCATTTTTAGACTCCAGTGCACATCAAGTAAGCCAAGCATCTAATTCACCTGAAAAAAACATGCTTAAAAGTGTCAACATAAAGTTGGTGAGTTCATAAATTTGTTTAAGTATAAATGTTGAACCAAGGTTCTGTAAAGTGTGTATGACCATTTAAATCCTTAAATGTCCTTCCAAAATGTATGTATGATTTTTAGAAATCAAATAGTTGTAAAGTATACAGGACCATTTCAATCCCCAAATAGTCACAAAAATGTACGTATGAAAATTGGACCGCAATTGTCCAAAGTATGTATTGCCACTTTATTCAAGGCAACGTAAATGTTTAAGTGTGTATAAAACAGTGATTACGATTACTCTAAGTTCATGAAACCGATGCACTAATGTGTACCTATCGCAGGTGTCCCCTCCAAGAACACCCGGGCAGTAATGTACCCCTTATAGGTGTCCCCTCCAAGAACACCCGGGCAGTAATGTACCCCTTATAGGTGTCCCCTCCAAGAACACCCGGGCAGTAATGTACCCCTTGTAGGTGTCCCTTCCAAGAACACTCGGGCAGTAATGTACCCCTTGTAGGTGTCCCCTCCAAGAACACCCGGGCAGTAATGTACCCCTTGTAGGTGTTCCCTCCAAGAACACCCGGGCAGTAACTTGTTGTTATCAGTTCAATCCGCTTAAGCTAATCCGTAATCATTTCAAAAGCAAAGTATGTATTCATGACCAAAAATGAAGTCAAGTAATGTATCCCATAGCGATCTATGTAAATGAGTATGTAAACCAATTTGTAATCAACCATGTAAATGCATTTGTAAACAAGCATGTTCTCACCCCCAAAATATATGTAAAACATGTAAAACGTGGGGCTATAAACTTACATTGATGTTGTAGAACGATTGGTAGAAATGCACATAATGAGCATAACACGAACGGAAACCGGAACGGATCGACCAAGAAGTTACGGCTTATCTTAACGGCTAAGATCCACTAGCCTAGGATAATGTATTTGAGTTTTCCGATGGATAGTTACATCAACGCGACACGTTGATAAAGATTTAGATTTCCAAGTTGTAATAGTTTGGTGGTTGGTTAAATAAAATAAATCGAAAGTAAACGCAAAGTGTGTAATATATTCCGTATATATCACCTATGCAAAATAAACAATTATATAACTCGTATGTGAATTATATGACAAAGACAAACACCCAAAAGAATAATACGAAGTGTATATAATACGCGACATGTATTATATATGAAAATAAAATAAAAGTATATAATACCTTGCACGTATTATATAAGAACCATGAGATAAAATAATTCAATAACAAATAATTCGGAACGTTTTCGGATATCACCAATTTTATTAATAATTGCTCTGTTCTTGCATAAAAATAACCGCACGTTTTAATGTTACGAATCATGTAAACCGATGTTTGTAAAGCTTTTACAAAAGTTATGACCTTATCTTTCAGTCGAGAATTATAATATTTTATAATTTAGTATTTCGTTACGACTTTTAACTAAACTAGTTGCCTAGTTGAAAAAGTATAGTTCTTGTTCGTTTATCTGGTTATTGTATAATTATAAATTAAACAATCTTAAAACTATATAACTTAATCCTTTTTCAATCAATCCGTGTTGCAATTACTCGCGCGTTTTAAATATATATATATTTATATCTAAACTAAACAAAATAATAAATATTACATTTATTTAACCATTTTAAACCACCAATATATCGATTGTTTCTATGTATGATTATAAAATCTCGATTGTATTTTATTTGTTTCGCGATGTGTTGTATTTGAGATATACCAATTAACGCACCCTAATACGCTGTGCTGCTTTAGCATGCCAGTCCAACGCAACCTATTCGTGGAAATGCACACCAACACTCCACCTAACCTGCGTTTAATCAATAGCTTCAAATGTGCACGCCATGTTGTGTGTAAATAACACATCATCACCACAAATCACCCAATTCAGTGAAACCCAACCAAACGCACCCTAATATGTCAAACCAAACACACCTAAATCTGTTATAACAACCCAAACGCGCCCTAATGGCTGAACCAGATCCAACGCACCCTTGTGGTGTTATACGTTAAACCAAACGCACCCTAGTGGTGCTTAAGAACAACCAAGCGCACCCCTTTACGGGCTGCCGCTAGACCACCGAAACAAACACCCTTTATGGGCTGTAAGACCAGAAACAAACACCCCGATTTGGGCGTGTTTTTCAGTCGAGTAGCCGAGACGAAAGCAAGACCATATCACCCGAAAACAAATAACAAAAATAGCCACAGCCCGACACCTTAGAGGGTGCGGCTGTGGTGATAACAGACCAACCTGAACACCATTTTTGATGGTGGTTCGGCTGTAAACAAACACCCACGAAAAAGATCAATGACCCATCAAGCAAATAAAGAAATAAGGTGGCGGCTGGTGAAGGCGAAGGGGTGGTGAGGGTGGCTGTCGTGACGTGTGGGTAGCAGCCGAGGTGAGGAAATGATGACGATGGTGGTATCGGTGGTGACGATGGCGTAATGGGTACCGGCGGCTGGGGTAGAGATGGTGTCGGATGTGGTGGTGAACGACGACAAGGATGGCCGGAGATGGTGGTGTAGGTTTAGACAGCGGCGGCTGTGGTGGTTAGTGGTGGAGATGGTGTGGCGGCGCGTGGGGTGGTAGATCGTGTAGATCGGGGATGGATCTACCTTTTTGTAAATTTTGGGTTCGCCGGAGTTTGGCCGGAAAAAGTGGCGGCGGCGGTAGGTTGGCCTTAATACTCGCCGGAAAGTGGGAGGGTGTGTGTGTATACATAAAAATGAAAATGAGATATTAGTTATAAATTTTATTTATATATAAAAGTTATAAAATAAAATGGCAAGTCCAAATAGTCTAGGGTTTATTTGTAAATATTTCCACAGGGACTTAAAATGTAAATTTTGGTAAATATTGGTTCGGGACTCGTTTAAGCCTCTTAACGGATGATTTAAAACACGAAACTTGCGCCATTGCGTTCCAAATAATTTTTCCCATAAAAACGAGTATTCACTCGACTAGTTTCATAAATGTTTTATAAAATTTATTTAAAACGTTTATTATTTATTTGTATATTTCCGATAAACTTTGTCCGTAAAATGATCTTTTACTCGAATATTTGCGTCTTCAACAAACGTTACTGAATAAAATGATGACTAATTTATTAAATATTTTTATTTAATAAAAAAAATGTTAATTAAATATAATTTAATTATTTTCTTGTTTCTATAACCTTGCGAGGGCATTTCAGTCACTTTCTGTCTGTTTTCGGGTCTCGGGCAAAACTAAAAAGTTGTCCGGAATGTCGTTTTACATCAAATTGCTTTAGAGTCCGAGTCGTGAAAACGTGATTTAGTGGGTCGTTTTTGATAAGTCAGCTTAGAAATAACATATATCTTTTTCGTTTTCAAGTCAAATAAGTTAAAAATAACTTTGCACATGAGATGTGAAATAATAAATATTATTTATTATTTAAAATATGTTCCGAAAACATTACCGGTTACGCGGTAATCGCTTTTATGTGACAATAAAAGACCAAAAGTCAAAAAGTCAAGTCAGACCCAAAAAGTCAAAGGATAAAATAGTCATTTAAAATTCCGAAAATTGCCGGATGTTACAAACAAGAAGATGATTATATAAATACAAAATGTGAGGTATGCGTGTCGGGTGCATTTGGATCTGAGTTTAGACCTGAGCTACTGTTTAGATTTATTTATTATGAAGATATCTTGGGTGAGTTTCAAGAAGTTTTTGTATTTTAGTGTTTGATTTATTAAGAAGATATCTTCTTATATGTTTAGATCGATGCCTAAGTTTATGGAGCAGCGATGATGACGGTGGTGGATCAGTGGTGGGCGATCAGTGGTGGGTGGTAGCAGGTGTGGGTAGAGATTGCCGGTGTAGGCGGAGGTGACGGGTGTAATAATCTTGCCTTTTACAACGAATGTATCTTAAAAAATCATTGTCTATATGTTGCTGCTTAGTCGTAACAGTGATGGAGTGATGGAGTTGGTGTGTTTTTAGTCAACTAAATCTGAAATATTGATTGAATGGGTGCGAAATAGGTTGTGTAATTTGTTTGAGTTGCGATAGAAGAAAAGTGGGTGACTGGAGCTGTTGTTGAAAATTGGAAGAAATTTTTGTAAGGTCTGAAAATGGGTGTTGTAGAAGAACTTTGATGTTGGTAAAAAGAAAAGTGTATTGCAAAAGAAGTTTTTTAAGATTCGGTTTTTTTAGAGTTAAGATTTTTCTAAATGGATAAGTGATGGTTGAGTTTGAAGGATAAATGGAGAAGATGAGTTAAAGAGAGAGAGAGAGAGAGAGAGTAAAAAGACTAAAATAACCTTACATGGGTATCACATGGGGGAACTTAACAACTGTTAGTGAGGGTCGTTAGTGTGAGGGACCAACGGCGAAAAACGTTTCCCACTTAAGGTCGGATGGTGCAACTTTTTTGGTCAAGGGACTAAGGACATTGGTCAACGCAAACCACAAGGACGAACGGTGTAGTTTACTCTTAAATTTATTATAGTAGTTGTATCTTATCAGTGTATCATCCGGTTTAATACTGTTAAATAATGTGTAAATAGTGGATATTTAGAGTTTGGTTTTAAAAATTACTAAATGTAACAAGTTGTGTAAACTAAAAAAGTTTAAAACTTTTATTTATAAAAGTCTTAAATACATTATAGATAATATAAATATAAATAATGATAAGATAAAAAGACAACCTAGTAATACATTTAAAAGATTTTAGAGGAGATCAAAGTTCAAAACTTGTTTGGAAAACGTCTTAGTTCACAGAAAATTTTTATATATAGCTACAGGGATTACTGATTAGGTTGCATTTTTTAGAGTTGAAAAGAACTCGACTTTTTTTAGATTGCCTAAACATGGCACCCTTCATTTATAGCTTTGTTCTCATTCATGTGATGGTGGTAAAATGTAGGTTTTTGGCTAGTGAAATTCGTTTGAGGATCTTAATAAGGTATATAGAACTGACATAAATATGATACGATTCAAACTGGTAATAAGTTATAAAAGAACAATAGTTTATAAATTCATGTGTGTAGTTCATTGTTTTTTTAAACAGTAAAAAACCATATATAGAAAACTAACAATCAGCTAGAAAAAGTTACATATTACAAGCAATGGCATGGTTTTGTAATCAAACCCCCCAGAACATCTCACAATTCTTCCGCGATTGCAAAGCCAAAAAAGGATCCAGAAACTATGTCATCAAAAATAATGGACTTTCGAGGCTTCACCGAATTAAAAATAAAAGAATTGCAAAAATTTCACAAAACCCAAAATGCTGATGAGGAGTCATTTTATACACTTTTTCGGGGTCGTTTAACCCCTAAATCGTGCGTTTATGCCCAAAATAGGTACTTAATCGTTTCTTTTTAGGTATTGTATATTTGGAAGGCATTTGGAGGAAATACACGTGATCTGGCTCATTTGGAGAAGAAACGGACAAGACAACGGACCTACACCAACATTGCTCAAGAATTTCTCTACAGTGGCTGGAGACGGCGTCACAAATACAACGTGACGCCGTCACAACGATGATCAAGACGGCGTCACAAGATTCCACGACGACGTCAGAGCACACGACCCAGCTCATTATCTAGAATATTCTCTTTCATGACGGCGTCACGATTAAAATGCGACGCCGTCATAGCGTTTTTCCTATATAAACAAACTCGAATTTAGGGTTTTGAGTGTGTAACTTTAGAATAAAAAGATGGTACAAACCCTAGTTCGTTTAGCAGCTGTTAGGGACGATTTTAAGGCCTAAAAACCCTATTGTACTTCCTCCAACTCATGTTTTAATCAAGTAAGGTTTATTTAATCATTCAATATGTCTATGTGTTGTTTGATTCATCTATGTTCTTTCCTTATTAACATGCTAGGCTAAGCCTCCTATTGTGTTTATTTATGATTGTATGAAACCTAGAATGTAGATCTTAGTGGTGTTGCTTTTTATGATCGATGTGCATGTTAGGTCTTAGAAAACCAGCTTTTATCTGCATCGCTGTTGATATGTGTAGGAAACATGATTGTGTAGAAAGGATACCATCGGGTAACAGTCTTCATGTAACACCCCCAAAATCAGGTCGCAGCGGAAAGGTAACAATGGGGTGCTACGTCAAAGTACAAAAATCAAGATATA
>BQNB010013365.1:828-38617 GCA_026074375.1 Tanacetum coccineum | reverse complement strand
TGTGTTAAAAGTTAAAAAAAATGGTTAAGAGTATTCTGTCTGATTTTTAAGGTGTTTCCTAGCTTATTAGTGATTTAGAAAAAAGTTGATTTCACAAAAATAGCTTATTTTTATATGCTTTATATCTTTGCTTTTTATGTTTTTTACAAAAATAAAAAAAGGGAAACCAAGGAAGTCAAGGGTGAGCAAGGCTCGAACCCCTGGCCTCAACTTCGTTTCAACCTTTTATAAGTCTTAACACACACACCTCTCACCAACGTGCCCTTGGGACTTTTACGTCTCAAGGTGCATTATTTATTCCTATATCAACTTTTTGAGTTCTTTTTTCTCATAAGCACTTCGAGTGCTTTTAAGCTTTTTCCCGGCTTATTTAGTTTAGCACTTTAGGATTTTTCATTTTTCCTGCATTCTACTTATCATAAGCTACTTTTAGAAATTTCTTAGGATTTTTAGCTTAAAGTTTTATATTTTTCGTGAATTAATTTTGTTAAAAACTTAAAAAAATCATAAAAAATAGAAAAATAATCAAAAAAAAATAATTTTCTTTTTTAAAAAATTTTCTTTTATCATATTCTAGGTTTAGGTTGAAATTTACTTTCGCAGGGTTAATATTTGGAAGTTCATTTTTTAAAGAACGAGATTTCATTCTCGTTCTTGTTTTCTTTGTTTTTAAACTTAAATTACCCTCATTTTAGAATTTCCTTAGCATTTTCTTTTAAATAGTCATTTAGGATTAGAAAAATGTTTAGAAAAGCATTTAGGGTTTAATTTTAGTTCAATTGCTTATTTGTCGCGTTTTCTTTATCCCGTTAACGTTTTTCGTAGTTAGCTTTAATTGTGCTTTTATTTGCTCTCTATTAGGATTTTAGAAAACAATCATCTTCGAACCAGTTCAAGTCATTGTCCAAATAACAAACGAGGTCTCAATTTCATAAATCTTTGGGAAAACGACCCTGTAATCACTTACCGGCTTACGTAGGATATTTTTGTGTTGATTTTTACTTTAATTCTTTGTCCTCAAGGATTTTTAGTAAATCTCTTTATACTTTGATATTATTACGTGTATATAAAACTATACATCAATAATCAACGACTACGAAGTCAGCCGGAAAGAGAAATGTTCCAACTTTCACGAAAACATCCTTGGCGATGCCGGTAGGAGTAGAAATCGTTCGGTCGGCAAGTTCAAGTATCATTTGGGTCTTGGTCAAATCCGGGAGATTTAGCTTTTCCCATACGGAAAGAGGCATTATTTTGATGCTTGCACCGAGATCGGCCAAGGCTAAGCATTTATCCATCTCCGGAAAATCACACGATATGAGAAATCTACCGGGGTCTCCAAGTTTTTTGGGAAACTTTTTGAGGATAACCGCCGAGCAATTTTCATTCACCGGTGTTTTGATTAAGTCAATTATCTTCTAGTTGTTATTGAGAAGCTTTCTAAACATTGGTGCAAATTTGGGCATGTGTAGGAGAGCATCCGCGAAGCTTAGCTCGAAGTGGAGATTCCTAAACATTTCCACAAATTTCAAAGTTAAAAGATCGTCTTTTTCACGAAGCTTCTCGTTGTTAATCCTTGAAGGATAAGGTATGGTCGGTTTAGTCTTTGGAGCAACAACGGGCTCATCAATTTAAGTTTGGACCTCCGGAGGTTGGATGTTTTCGGTGCTTGGGTGCACCGTATCCTTTGTCACCTCGGGTTCGTGTTCCACCACCTTAGGAAGAGAAGAAGGCGGAGGTAGAACTTGAGGCCCATCATAAGAAAATCCACTTCGGGTGGTGATGGCTTTCATATCACCTCTCGGGTTAGCAACGGTGTTGCTAGGAAGAGAACCTGAGCCCGAAGTAGAGGCAGAATTGGCATTCATGAATTTGGTAAGCATCTCCGTTAAATTGGTCAGTTGGTTTTGCATGGTTTGGTTTTGGTCTTGCATATTTTTCGTAACCGCATCATTAGCCTTGATGTAGTTTTGAAAGTCATCCTTTGACACACCTTGTGTTTGAGGAGCCGGGGCTTGGAAAGCCGGAGCTTGGTAAGCCGGAGCTTGGTAAGCCGGGGGTTGATAAATAGGACCTTGGTTGTAATTATTTCCCCGATTTTGATTATTTCTTTGATTGTTTTGATTGTTTCGAACGGGAGGAAAACCGGGAGGTCGAATTTGATTTGCAACCATCGGAGGACGGTAACCGGTATTTCCTTGGTTGTAGTTAACCGCGGCGGCATGTGAAACGTATTCTTGGATATTGTCACGATAAACGTTGCCATCGGTGGTGGGACAATTACGGTAAGAATGAGCACCACCGCAAGTTACACAACTTTCCTCGACCGCTTTTACAGTAGCGGGAGCTTGGGATTGTTTTTTCTTATCGAGAAGCAAGGCTCTTACCATATCTTTAAGTTTGGCAACATCGGGTGAAACACCGAGGGTAGAAGAGCTTGTACTCACTTTGGAAACAATCGCTTTGTCTCGTGAATAACGAACTTTGGATTTGCTCTCGATGATGGCTAAGCAATCTCGAGGCATTTTGTCCAAAAAATTACCACCCGCGGCGGAATTCAACGAATCTTGATCATTAGAGTTCAAAGCATTGTAGAAAGTATCGAGTTGATGTAATTCCGAGAAACCATGATGTGGGCATGCACGAAGGAGATCCTTGAATCGGTCCCATGCCTCACTAAAAGATTCATCAAAACGTTGTCGGAAATTGGTGATTTCATTTCGAAGGTTGGTTGTTTTGGAGGGAGGGAAGAATTGGTTGATAAATTTTGAAACAAGATCATCCCAAGTAAAAATCGATCGAGGGGGTTCTTTTTCGAGCCAAATCCGGGCGGCCCCCTCGAGGGAAAATGGAAAAAGCATAAGCTTAATCGACGTATTCGGAACGTTTGGGAACTTCAACGTAGAAGTGATCTTGTTGAAATATCGAATGTGAGCATGAGGATCTTCTTTATCAAGTCCGCAAAATGGTTTATTTTGCACAAGAGTGAGCAAACCATGCTTAAGCTCAAAGTTGTCCGCGGTGATTGCGGGAACAACGATTGCATCCTCGTAACCCTCGGTGGGTGCTTGGAGCAATTGCGCCATAGTACGTTGATCGGCCATCGTAACTACGGGAGGAGCTTGATTTTCAAGAGGTTCTTCGAGATTAAAAGGTTCAATATTCGGTGGGACTTGTTGTTGAGGACGGTTACGGGTTTGAGAACGAGTGCGCATGCACTAATTATGAATAAAACACAATATTTTTGGTAATCGAAAGTTAAAAGTCCACGGCAGCTCTTTAAATTACTCACAAGAGAGCGGAAGGAATTAGCACGCCGAAGAGATTTAAAAGAGTTCTTCCTTTTAGGGTGATGTTCCTTGGATCAAGCCCTCCTTATACCCTCCTTATAGTTTGTAACTCAAATGTGAGCCGATTATAACGATTAACAACACGATTTGTTTTGTTGGTTTTTGATTTTTTTTGGTATTGGAAATACTTTAGGAAAAGTATTTATAATGATTTTTGTGCTTTTATATAATGAAAAAGAAAATCAAGAAAATAAAATATTTTTGTATTTTTTTGTATTTTATATATTCACAAAATAAGCAATAAACTTCACGGAGAAGGTTCTTCAAACACTAGTCTTCAAACGTACACAATAATCGTATCACAACCTCCCCGGTAGCGGCGCCAAAAATTGACTCGTCACTTAATATATATAAATATAATATAAATATATAATAAGGATAAGATCAATAATAGAGAGATAAGAGAGTAAGAATTCCGTAAGGCTTTTTGAAAGGATAATCATTTTTGACCAAAGCAAAATCCTAAAAACCTTCCCGGGTCGTGTCCTGACGAGGTGTGAATGAAAAAACGAGGTAACGTGTGTGGAATAATGCTTGAATAATCACAAATTTGATTAGGTTTTCTATTTTTACAAATAAAATACACAAACAAGTAAAGGCAAACTAAAAACGAAAGCAATTAAAGCCTAAACATGAAAAACGTTAACGGGATTCAAATCTCGTTCTTTAAAAAACAAATTCTACAAATTTAACCCTACGAAAGCAAAATTAACTTTTCTAAGTCCTAAATGATAAAAGAAAATTTTAAAAAAGAGAATTATATTTTTTTGACTTTTATTTAATTTATTATGAATTAAAAACTGTTTTTATCTAAATTAAATATTAAAATTACTAAACTATTTGTAAAAATTCTGAAAAAATTACAAAAAGTAGCTTGGACATTGCTAAATCTAAGAAAAATAAAAGGGTTGAAACAGCTTATCCAAATAAGCTGTTAATAAGCCGAAAAGGCTTATGGCTTAAAGGGGCCAAAAAGGGGTTAAAAGAATAATTAATGCAAAAGAAAACGGAAAAGACCCAAGGGCGCTAGTGGTTGTGTGTGGTGTGTTGTGTGTTATAAAGGTTGAGTGGGTAGAGGTCAGGGGTTCAAGCCTTGCTCACCTCTGACTTCCCTACTCCCTTTTTTTTATTTTTGAAAAAGCTAAAGGACTTAAAAATAAGCAACTTTTGAAAAATGACTTTTTATACAAACCACAAATAAGCACGAAAATAAGCAAAAATAAGCTGACAGTTTGCACTATTTTAAACTAAGTGACAAAATGGCTAAACTAAGGGCTATTTTTGGACTAATAAGCAAATGCAAAATGGCAAATAAGCTTAAACAGCTAGTATTCTACCCCTAATGAGCACTTATGAACAAAAATAAGCAAAGAAAAATAAGCAGCACTTTTAAAACTTGGAATTTTTCATGAAAACTTATGAATAAGCTGTAAAACAGCTTAAAACTTGACAGCTTATACTTTTTTGGCTTTTTAAGACTTAAACAAAAGTAAAAAGGGAAATAAGCACTAAACTACTCTAAATAAGCAAACAGAAGCTATTCTAAACCTAATAAGCAAAATGAAACATGAATAAGCTGAAATAAAGCTAAGAAAGACTGAATAAGCAATAAAAGGTTTAAAAACTAAAAAATTCTAAACTAACTAGGCAAATAAGCTAAAATAAGCTAAATTTAACTGAAATAAGCACAAACTAACTTAGACTACTCTAATAAGCACAATGGAATGAAAAATAAGCTAAGAAATTCAAATATGCTATCTGACATAGAAAATTTATGCAAAACAGACAAACAGGCCACTTTGGGCTTATTTTTAAGCCACCAGACAGACACTTGAGGCTTTCATACTATAAATCTAAAACTTGAACTGAAAATCTATACACAAATCAGATTCAAAAACAATTCTTGAAAGAAAAAATTGCTAAAAAAAGGAATAAAAAGCTAGTTAAAGTCTTTTTTGATTTTTAAAGTTTAACTAACTTTTTAAGCTTTTTAAACGAAATTAAGGCTAAGTAGCAATAGAGTGGGTGGGCTTATGAAAGCTTACTAAATAGACCTAATAAGCACTAATACACAAGTAATAAGCAAAATGCAATGGGTTGTAAGCTCAGATAAGCAATTTAGAACTTAAGCTATAAGCTAGTTACAAAACAGACAAATGGCACCTTGGGCTTGATGATAAGCTCAAGGATTGGGCCAATGAACTATAAGCTAAAGAAAGGAAAAGAGGACATAAAAAGCTATAAGAAAAAGCAATCTATAATTATTTTGAACAACTAATAAGCTAAAAAAACAATTTGAAAACAACAGTATTAAACTATAAATTAATACTTTTTGAAATCAATTAATACTTTTACTAATAACTACAAATACGCAATTGAAAAGACAAAAAAGCAAAGACACCACTTAAAAAACCTAATAAGCACTTAAGTACAAGAATCAGCAAGCAAATCACAAAATAAGCACAAATAAGCACTCTCAGCACCAGGGGAGCTTTTGAGCCAAACAGCCGTGAAAACAAAAAAATGGAAAAAAGGGCACTTTCAGGCTTATTTATAAGCCTGAAAATGGAGTCTTGAGGGAAAAAGGCTTATATACCCTTGGACAATGGGGGGGGGGGGGGGCCTATTGACCTTCTAAATCACAAACTCAAGGATTTGGATCCATAATAAGCCTAGAAAAAGCATTTCAAAAGGCTGATATGCTTTTTTCAAACTAGCCAAATTTGACAGAACCAGAAACCACTTAGACCCTTGCAAACCTAAACTAAACTAAACTAATGCATTTAAACCACTTAAAAGCAAGTGTAAAAACAAGTCCTAAAAGCTATAGAACAGCTTAACAAATACGTGTAAACACCCCATAGGCCCCAGAAATCAACAACGCATCGGAATGGTAACATTGGGGTGCTTACTTCAGGCACAAAACACAAGACAACGGAAACGACCTTAAATGGGACGTTTTAAATAAAGTCATATTCGATTTAATAAAAGATCATAGTTTCAACAGGTTTCATTTATAAAGTATTAGCAAACATTGTCAAGGACTTTTGTCGAATGGAATAAACAGTTATTAAGCCTTCAAAAATATAATCCGCCGACTCGAATGCTTCCCAATGCTCCCCTAGCAAATAGTAACACTGAAAATTACATTGCAACAAGACGTCAACAATAATGTTGGTGAATTCATAGGTTTAAGAAAAAAAAAAAAGTATTGAAATAATTTAAGAAATATTTCAGAAGAAAAGTAGCGTTACAACATTTAAAATGTTTTTCCGAAATCCATCCGAAATCCAAGTAGTGATTCAGTAAATCAAGAAGTATTTAAAAGTGGACCACAAGATCGAAGTAATGGTGGACTAAGTACATATTCCGAAGTCCAAAACAAGTAAGTAGACAAGGGAAACACATTCACCAAGTCTAAATATATAACAGGTATTATTGCACTAAGCTCATGACACCGAAGCCTTAACTAGATTTTTGCCCCAATCAGAATATAGGATGCTTGCCAACACCCTAACATCTCTCAATGTTAAATGCACCCGATCAAACTAGTGACCCAAGTAAGGGTGGGGGTTGTTAGTCCCGATAGATCTATCCATAACACCAGCGCTCACTATAATAGCAATTAACGGTTCATGATAATAGGGACTTCACGGCAATAAGGTAACTTAGGCATTAATAATCAGGCAGTAATCTGGATAGCATACACTTTGAAAAACACTTGTGTCCAATAGTAAAACAAGCAATGTAATTCACCCCGTAGATTTTGTAAAACAATTGTAGAAAAAGGGGGCTATGAACTCACAAGGTATCGAAAGGTAATTGTACTGTAGTAAAATATATGAGTTTGTAAAAGAGCATGTATTCCCCTCGCGGGTTTATAAAACATTGAAAAGATTGAAATGCGAGACTATGAACTCACCTCAGCAAACGGTGAATCGGTAATCAACGAGGAGAATAAAGTAACCGAACGACTCTAACCGCGACCTAATTATAAGACGCGCTTTAGAACGAGAAGTAAATCACGAAACGTTGTATATAACGTTTATAATAGAAATAGACATCCATATGTGTTTGTGCTTTACTTTATTTAACAAAAACGTGTCTTTACGAACTCATTAGGTTTATATAAACGTTACGCCATTCTTACGAAAAGTTGCCATTTTCAGAAAGTTACTATTTATAAAAGTTTTCCGTTTTCAGAGTCCCGACACCCTGAACATTAACGTTGCCTAATAATAATAGTTGTTAAGTCCATTTCACGCCTAGACGCTCGAAGGTATATTAAACGTCTAAGTTTCCCCCTTTTTTTTTAAAGTGACTTCACGTTTATTACAAACTTTCTATTTTTAGAAACATCAAACGCCTTCCCAAAAATGTGTCCATGACAATTCTAATGTTTCTAGTTAATACATAAGTGTCGCTATATGTTTCGCCAAGGTTTTTAATGCTCAAACAACCCTGAAAGTGTCCGAAAACCCGTTTTAGAAATCCAAACAGCAAGCACTTTTTAGTGTATTTCACAAAAATCAATTTTTCCGATTTGTGGTAAAAATATCTCTCATTTTTGACTTTTAAGCTAAACGGTTCGCGACCTTATAGTAAAATCTCATTCCGGACAACTTTCGTGTTTTATACTTGAGCCGATTCGGAGCCGAAGGGCTCCGAATCGCCCGATTTAGCTGCTGATCTGGTCATTCCATTTTTGCCGAAAAATGTTTCGAGTTTCATTTGGTCATAACTAGATCATTTTAAGTCTGATTTTAACGTTCTATATATCGAAACGACCGGGGAATCATATACTACCATATTCTTAGCCTTTTAACACCTTAAGACATTTTTTATCATCCCGTATCCCACTTTTCATTTTCGGACAGATTGCATATTTTATCAAATCACTTTCAAAACCAATTCAAACTTCACCATAGTGCCTAATCTAATCCTAATCCTCATCCAATACTAATCCAACATCAAATCCACACTTACAACTATTCTAATCTCATCCTCATCATTGTTGCAACACGCAAATCAACTCATCCCCGCCTAAATCACAATATGTATTTAAAGAAATATAAAACTTCATTAACTTTGACACTTAATTCATTTCTTTTTGAAAAACAACACAAACACATGGATTTAAACCAAAAGTATAAGAAAATCAAGGAATCAAAAAGAGGTTTAGGAATAAGCTTACAAATGATGATGAATAAGCTAGAAATCAATAAATCTTGAAAAGGAGGGGGAGGGAAAAACCGCGAGTGGGGGCGAGTGGTGTAGATGGTCGGGTAGATCGGGTGACGAGGAAGCTTTTTGAAGCTCACCGGAAAACTCCGCCGGAAAACTTTTCCGGCGGCGGCGCCATGGTGGCCGGCGGCGGCAGGGTGGCCGGCGGTGGGCTGCCGGAAAAAGGGAGGGGAGAGAGTGAAAGTGGTGGTGAGCATAAAGGTTTAAAGTGGACCTTATGATGAATGATGATGGTGATAAATAAGTGATAAACCCTTGTTAACCACAAAAACTAAGCTTGCACTTAATAAACCCTAGCTTTCCTTAATAGAACCCTAACTTCCTTTTACTTGTGAAATACTTGGAAATGGTGATTCAATGCTTGCAAATGCCTTAGTATATCTTAGAATAGGATTATATATAAGTGTATGGATTGTAGAAATTTGTATGGTTTTGGTAAAGGGTCTTGTTTGCCTTAGACATATATAGAGGGTAAAGGAGTGATTTTGTTTGATTTTTGGTCAAGTGTTAATGTTATGAGTCGTTTCCTTTGTTACTTGCACCATTTCAGTAATAAACCTATCAAGACTAGTCAAGGAACATATAGGTAAGTTACCAGGGATTGGGCCAATGTCTAATCATTGTCAAGGCATGGGTAGTGGGATGGTGTATGTCCTCAAATATTGAGAACATCCCATGAAACTGGAAAATGTGTTCTCAACTAAGTGCATTTCTGGGGGGGGGGGGGTGGGGGGTGGGGGGGGGGGGGGGGGGGGGGGGGGGGGGGGGGGGGGGGGGGGGGGGGGGGGGGGGGGTTGTTGTGGGGGGGTGGGGTGTGTTTTTGTTTGGGTGGGGTGTGGGTTAGGTTTTGTTGTATTTGGGTGTAAATTGTTAATTTTGGGTGGGATAGTGGTTATTATGTTGATAGTGTTTTTAAGTTTTTTTAAGGATATAGGTGTTATTTAGAACTAGAAATGCAAGTTAGAACTAACATTTCCAGTTTTCATGGGATGACTCTCAACTATTGAGGAACATTTTTACACCATCCCTACCATGCCTTACCAATTGACTTAGACCTTGGCCATCCCTAACTTCCTATATGTCTCCTTGAACTAGTCTTGCTATTTAATTGCGAAACGGAAAAATAATTGTAGATTTCAACGGCTCAATGACTATAGTTTATCTTTATGTGTTGGTGCGGTAGTACTCATCTTGAGGTCTTCGTTTGAGAGATGCAGTTAGACGATATTTTTTTGTCTAACTAATAGAGATGAGATGCATAGTAGAGTGGTGTGCGTTACAAGTGGTCTACCAGGTTTCGATTGGTATTGTTGAACACCGCGTCAGCAGTTATATAGACCAGTTATACGCGATGGGTTAGCGTGAGAGTAGCTATAGCTCACATGTTGAGTAGCGAAGTGTCAAGCTTTTTAATAACTCTCTGACAGCATAGTGGGTGAGTCTAACGTAGGTAATCACATGAACTGGCTGTACACGCATTATACATACTCATAGATACTCGATATATAATTTCACCCCTTCCTGCGGTGTGTGCTTATGTGTTATCAGGTAGATGCCGTTATCTACTGACTTAGCTAATGTTTGGCGTACGCGATTTTATCCGTATCGATTTAAATTAAATCGAACGCTATGGAAAAAAAAATATATAGTGAATTTAAATAGCATTGTAAATGACCTGAAAATATGGAATGTTACAATTCAAATACTTAGATACACAAGCATCATGATTCGAATTGAACACACATTTTCCACAAGTAGCACAAACAATATTAACATTCAAAGTTCTGGAATTTAAACTGTCACTACACGCAGTTACAGACTTTGTTTGATTAGAAATACTAGAAATCCGAGGTGATCTTTTACTTCAGTCTTCTTAAACTTCACATGAACTATGTTAGCACGACCATATCTTTCATTAGATTGCTCCTAAGCTTGTGGTCTGCTAACATTAGTTTTGTGAGCGTACTCCCGTAGATGTAATAAGCGAGGATTAGTATTCCTAGAGTCTCGTCAACTGTGGTGCTACTAGTTTGTGTGGTACTAACTTGAAATTCGATACTGCGCCGGTTTTAATCACATTTATGTTACTTACGCTTGCTTGCTGTTTGAGGCAATTCTGTGGAGTGACTGTTTTGATAAACCCTCTACTCCATTAGTTTTTGAAACCGCTTTTCTTTGCAAAATTTATTCTCTCAAGAGAGTCTGAAAAAGGAGCCTGTTTTCCTAAAACTGATGGTTTTGGAATCCTTTGAGCATTTGGTTGTCGAACAACAAAGGGTTTATCAAACTTAGTGTCCATATGATTTTCCTTTGCATTTTTGCAATGATTCTTTTAACTCACTTATTGCAATGTTCTTGTCTGCATTTAGCTTTCAAATCTGTATTTTAAGATATTGTCACAGTTCTTTTCGAAATACATTTGACGCCTTTGTCTTGCACAAACATGTCATTTTTCAGTTGTTTCTTGACAATGTTTGTAAAGCGATTCCAGAGAAATTGAGTGTTTTTCTAATTTACAAAAACTCCGTAAAAGCTCAGTGTAAATCTCTTTACTTACAATTCAGTTTGTTCAGAAAGCTTTTGTGTAAGACAGTCACATTCCCTGACTTTATGAAGATATAAGCATTGTAATTCAGTGATCTCATCTAAATCAGATGAAGATTGCAAATAAGAACACATAACATCTTTAGACACACATTCTTGCAAAAGCATATCATACATGTTGGAAAATTCTGCCTTATCAGATTCAAGTTCATCAATTTCATCTTCAAAAGATTCAACATACTTTAAATCTGCATGCATTTCTTGCTTAAGTTCCTGACAAATCGAACACATCATTCTGAGTCTTAAGGGCAAGGGGCATCAAACACATCTTAATTAGGATTTCCATATCTTGAGCAGTTGGGTTTCGAAGATGAAGACGGTCGTTTGAATATTTTACCCATGCTTGATCGACAATTTCTTTCAAATGATTAATGTTATTCGTCATGACATTGTAAGCTTGTCTACTTTTGCTTATTGATTTTGACACTGGTAAGAAATCGATGTTTTTGAAAATATTTGGTCTTATTTTCACAAATGATTTTCTCCACATTTTCTTTCTTATTTCATTTGCCTGTGCGAACTGAATTTCATAATGCTGAGTCGGGGGTTTAAAAATTTCATAAAGACTATTTAACTTTGTGTTGTCAAAAGGTTTCACTAAGTCTTTATTCAATTTTGATCGACTCTCTTCTTCAAGAGTCAGAGTCTCTTCCCTATCGGGGACGAGTCTGTTTGCAGGATCAGATTGGTCAATCGCATACAAACATGGTTTCTCATATTAAGCCTTTTTGAGGTACCTTAGATTGGCAAAGGTAGGTCTTCCATTAAATGTAGGGCATTTGGGTGCTAACATATAAATGGTTTAGATTGATTGACTTCTTTTGTAAGCAATTTCATTCAAAAACTTTAATTGGTTTTCCATTGAAATCATTTTGTCAATATCTTTTTCTTCCTTAAGCTTCAAATCCGTTATGACCTTTGTTTTTTCCTTGACAAGACCTTCGTAATGTGACTTTGTTAAAAGACTTTGTTTGACTAACTCATCGTGTTTCTCTTTGACAACAGAAATTTTATAGGCTTTAACTTTTTGAGCAGTAGCAACAAGTGTTAATGGGTTAGCATTCTTGGCCATTCTTTCAGCATGGAGTTCATTACCTTCTTTTTGGTATTGTTTCAGAATGTCAAAGAGTTTGTGATATGAAACTTCATCCAACTTGTGTTGTTGCTTGACAATTGTTATAAATCTTGACCATTCTGGTTGAAGTTGTTGAAGAAATTGAACATTGACTTGCATTGTTGCAACTGTCAAATTGTTACTGATCATTTCATTCATCATCTTGTAGAATCTTGTGTAGTAAGACTCAATTGTTTCTCCATCGTGAGAGGTGAATTGACCAAACTCCCAAAATAAGTTTGTCTTGACATCTTGAATATTGAGTTATTCACCTTGTTGTAGCCTTTCGATGGCTTCCCACATTTCTTGAGCTGTCTGACATGCATCAACAGTTGAGTATATTTCATCTCCAATTCCAGTCAATATCAAATGAATCGCTTCTTTTTCTGATTCAAAATGAGCTATGTTCTCAGGAGTCATATTCATAACTGTCTCGACTGTTGTTTGTTCAGGAACTGCTGGAGAATTCTCTGTTGCAGGAACAGCTGGTGTGCTTCCAACTCTTGTTCATCGATCTCTTCCATCCGGTTGCTAATGCCATCAGATTGCTATGCTTGAAGTTGAAACCTTTCTCAGCTTGTTTACACAGCAACATCTTTTCCTTGTGATACGTGGAGTCTTTAACCCGTTTTGGCTTTCTGCATTCCTTAGCATAATGACCAAATTCCTTGCAGTTAAAACACTGTATCCCAGACTGTTGCACTACTGGACCACCTACAGTTTCCCTAGCCCCAACAACATTCACTGCTGTAACACCCCCAAAATCTGGTTGCAGCGGAATGGTAACAATGGGGTGCTACTTCAAAGTCCAAACGCACAAGTCACAGAAAACGACCTCAAAAGAGACGTTTTATAAAATGTCACATTCAATTTAGTAAAAATGTTTAGGTTATACTAGGTTCCATTTATAATGTATTAGAAATCATTGTCAAAACGTTGGTCTCAAATAGTACTCAGTTTATTAAGCCTTCAAAAAATTATATATCCGCGCCATCTCGAATGCTCCCTAATGCTTCCAATAGCAAAATTTAGTAACATGAAATTAACATGCTAAAAACGTCAACAATATGTTGGTGGAATTCATAGGTTTAAGTAAAAAAAAGCAGTATTTAAATAATTTTAAGAAAGAATTAGAAGAAAAGTAGGCGTTACAACATTTAAAAGTGTTATTTTCGATATCCATCCGAAATCTAAAGTAGTGATTTAGTAAATCTGTAATGTTCACTGTAAGTGGGGACCACAAGGATAGAAGTAAAATAGTGGACTAAGTACGTATTCCGAAGTCAAAACAAAGTAAAGGTAGACAAGGGAAAACACATTCACCAGTCTAAAATATATAACAGGTAGTATTGCTCTAAGGCTCATGGACACCGGAAGTCGTACTAGATTTGGGCCCTAATCAGAATATAGGATGCTTGCCAACAACCTAACACTCTCAATGTTAAATGCGCACTTGATCAAACTAGTGACCCAAGGAAAGGTGGGGATTGTCAGTCCCGATAGATCTATCCATAACACTCGCGCTTACTACAATAGCAATTAACGGTTCATGATAAGTAGGACTCATGGCATAAGGTAAACTTAGCAATATATTCAGCAGTAATCGGGATTAGCATACACTTTGTAAATCACTTGTGTCCGTAGTAACACATCATTGTCTAAAATTCACGGTTTAAATATAGGTATTTTGATCTAAAATATGTAGTAAACAAATCAAACTAGTAAAAATAATCATGTAACGCTTACGTATAGAAATCAATAAGTTTATGTAGTAAAACGAGCACGTATTCTCACCCCGAAAACAGTTTAAGAAAACCATTAAAAGAGAAAAGGTGGGGCTATGAACTCACAAAGTATTGAAAGGTAATTGTACTGTAGTAAAATATACAAGTTTGTAAACGAGCATGTATTCCCCTCGCGGGTTTATAAAACATTGAAAAGATTGAAATGCGAGACTATGAACTCACCTTGAGTGAATGAGTGATCGAGGTATAACAGAAAATGCGTCGCGATAAAGACGCAAAACAACCTAATTAAATATAGGTCGAATAAGTACTACGTACTATGAAATAAGTATTACCGTATATAAGTCTATATAGCTACATCACCATCTAATTGTGTTTGTGAAAATAATATTTAAATTGCATTTGCTAAATATTATTCGTGTATTTGAACTCGTATAATCGAATATATAATTCAATTGTCTTTGTAAAATAATATTTATAAAGTTTAAGACATGTATAAATATTATATAAATGATTCTAAAATGTTTCGCAAAAATTTATAAAAAAAATGAACCAACACTATTCACCTCAGGAAATAGTGCACAAGTTAGAAAATAATGCGTAACTTTCTCGTTTTAAGCCCGTTTCTTATGTCCACGTTTTCGTATTAAGACGACGTATCAAAATTTGACATTTTTATATTTTTAGTCCTCTGATGAACAGTAATTTTACTGTTCATACCAGTTATAAAGTTATTTTTTTATAGTTTTAGTTATCGTAAAACCCGTAAACGTCGTATTTTATTCGTTATAGTTCCGTTTTTAGCGATTCTTTCGAGCACGTTCTCGTAATTGAAAGTTCTACTTATTTATGAGGTTTACAAAAATAAATACCTCTGATGAACAGTAACTTTTTATAAAATTATTTGTATAAAAGTATTAATTATCGTAAACTTGTTATTAGCGTATCTTATTCGTTCTAAATCAGTTTTTTTGAGTTCTTTATATGTTTACGATCCTTGTAATATGTAGTATTTTTAGAAAACATAAAATCCATGGCTAAAATTTCGACCAAAACAACCCTTTTTAATCTTTTATGTAATTAATTATATAAACTTGTTTTAATAACTTTTTATACTTAGTTATCATACTACAAGTCATCTACCATGATTAATACACCAAATCTCACATACTTTAAGTCCTTTAGTCTTTTATTTGTCCATAGAGTCCAAGAAATCATCCCATATTTTTATTTAACATCCACAACTTTATCAGTAAGTAAAGATTCATAACCTAACAAATAGTTTATATAGTATCCATTGCGTGTAAATCTTTGTTTTAAAACATATTAACATATTTTATCATCATATTAAACTGGTACATATGCTTTACGTGTATGGATTTATCATGTTATATTTTTTAACTTCATAAAATATACCTAGATGGTGATTTAACTATACACAATTATATAAAACATGAAAGTAGATAATATGACAAGTTTAGAGTTCTTAGAGACCATAAGAAAGATGAGTAAAGATGTTACACAAGCAAGACCCAATATTTATCAAGAAAAATACTTCTACAAAACTCTAGTTTTCCATAGAAAATCTTAACTTGAAAACTCTTGAAATAAACCTTGTAAATGCTTAACAAGCCTTCCAACCTTCTTAGTATAGCTTAAGTATAATGTGAGAACACTTGAATAGGTGGTAAAATAAATTGTATGATTGCTACAGTTTATATATAATTTTTACGATTTCACTTATTTTTTTTTTTTTTTTCCCCCCCCCCCCCCCCCCCCCCCCCCCCCCTTTTTTTTTTTTTTTTGCGGGAGGGGGGGGGGTGGGTGCCCCCCCCCCCCCCCCCCCCCCCCCCCCCCGGGGGGGGATCCCAGGGGTGGGGGGGGGGGGGGGGGGGGGGGGGGGGGGGGGGGGGGGGGGGCAGCCAAAAGAGAGAAGTTTTGTTGATTTTTACTAAGGAAAAGTGTTGTGTTTCTATTCTCTTAGTATGCATGTGATATATGTATTATAAGCTAGTCCAAGTTACTATTAGGAGTGGTCAAGGCTTAGCAAAACATGGTGAGGGCTTTAGGGAAGACTAAGTGATCAAAACAACAAGTCTTGGCTAGGTCTTAATTGCTAGTGTTTGTACATAGTCCTTGCTAGTTAGTTTGTGTTTCTTGGTCTCCTTTTGTGGATGTTGGTTGCCGAATTTAAGGAAAGGGGGAGGGAGTGCAACACTCTCATCATCACATTCTACATTATTTTGGTCATCCTGAATATCATTATCACACATATCCGGTGAGTCAGGATTGACATTACTATCACCCGTTTCCATTGCACATGTGTTGGTAATGGATTCAGATTGCTCAAAATGTTGTATGTTATTGGCAAACACATTATCATCAGTATCGTATTGTACCTGTTCTAATGGCTCAGCGTCAGTGCCTGAGTTTGCATTAGGAACCTCCTGGATCTTTGCCATGTAACTGTAATGTGCTTCCAACTCTTGTTCATCAATTTATTCATCCGTGTATGCTAGCCAGTCAGATTGCTCTGCTTGAAGTTAAACACCTTTCTCAACTTGTTTACACAGCAACATCTTTTCCTTATGATACATGGAGTCTTTAACCCGTTTTAGCTTTCTGCATTCCTTAGCATAATGACCAAATTCCTTGCAGTTAAAACACTGTATCCCAGACTGTTGCACTACTTGACCACCTACAGTTTCTCTAGCCCCAGCAACATTTACTGCCCTCTGATTCCCAAACTGTCCAGTCTGATTGTCATTCTTGTACCTTGGAGTAGTATCCACATTCTTGTTTCTGGTGTTTGAGGAAGTTCTGAGGTTGTTGTTGGTAGGTTTGTAGATTTTCTTAAAGTACTTTGCAATGAGAGCCAAATTTTTCTGCATGTCTTTATCCCTCTGAGCTTGTTCAGGATCACTGTCTTCTTCAGAAGCTGACTCAGATGGTGGTGTGATTGGTTTGGCTATCTCTTTGCCTTTGTATCTTGTAGTTGCATGAGATCTGGTTGGAAGTGAAGCTTTTGATGTTGGTGCATATGATTTGTGAGACTTTGATGATTGATAATAAGTGTCTTGAAGTGTTTGAGCAGTAGCAACAAGTGCTAATGGGTTAGCATTCTTGGCCATTCTTTCAGCACGGAGTTCATTAACTTCCTTTTGGTATTGTTTCAGAATGTCAAAGAGTTTGTGATATGAAACTTCATCCAACTTGTGTTGTTGCTTGACAATTGTTACAAATCTTGACCATTCTGGTTGAAGTTGTTGAAGAAATTGAACATTGACTTGCATCGTAGCAACTGTCAAATTGTTTCTGATCATTTCATTCATCATCTTGTAGAATCTTGTGTAGTAAGACTCAATTGTTTCTCCATCGTGAGAGGTGAATTGACTAAACTCCCAAAATAAGTTTGTCTTGACATCTTGAATATTGAGTGATTCACCTTGTTGTAGCCTTTCGATGGCTTCCCACATTTCTTGAGCTGTCTGACATGCATCAACAGTTAAGTATATTTCATCTCTAATTCCAGTCAATATCAAATAAATTGCTTCTTTTTCTTATTCAAAATGAGCTCTGTTTTCAGGAGTCATATTCATAACTGTCTTGACTGTTGTTTGTTCAGGAACTGCTAGAGAATCCTCTGTTGCAAGAACAGCTGGTGTTATGACAATCGTTGGAGTGTATGGACCTTTGAGAATGCACTTCCATAAGGCATCACCATTTGGTCTTGTATCAATGTATCGTAAGAACCGTGATCGCCATTGTGCATATCGTCCTGTTGCAAGCATTGGTGGACGATCCCTTTGACCAGCTGCCATTATGTTGTTATGCATTTGACTGTCGGTTGTGGAAGTTACAATTGGAGTTGTCATGATGAATGATTTGTTAAATTATGAAGTGAAAAGGATTATGTAGGAAAAAAGATAGGAAGTTGTGTGTGAGCTAGAGAGAAAACACACACACTACACCTTACAAATGTGAACTTCTACCCCTCCATGGAAGTATGGAGGGGGTATTTATAGTCCCAGGCTTGACTAGCTAAACTAACCTGACACGACTATAAATGATAAATGTAATTCTGGATTAGTCACCATATTTTAGGGCTAACAATCTTCCCCCAATATTGGGACATACGGAATTACTTACAATGTTCCTATCAGGTACAAATACAACACAAATAAAGTCTTCCAAAGCGCTTCCAGAGCTAAAGATGTCTTCTGAGTACTCCTTGTCTTGAAACTTGTACTCCAGCTTGGATCTTCTGTGTCTTTACTTATACAGGAACCATTGTAGTATGCATGAGTTGGATTAACTTCCCCCCAATTCATGCAGCATGTCTTGAAAAGCTTTCTTCATAGACTCCTTTTTGGCGAAGTTTCTGAATCAGCTTCCCCCCAAACCAACATCCCTATCTTGAGCAGATTCTGAAACATTGATGTAGCTTGAACAATCTTCTACTTGTCATCAAAGTGCACAACGGAATTTTGTAGAAGTCAAACCACACTAACGACCACTGCTTCTTGTCATTAAGGCTTGGTGAATATTCGTTTGGGGGTGCATGCGAGAAATTAGCAACTGTTCTTCTCACGTTTGCAGAATACTTCACAAACCATTCTAAGTAAAGTAGTATACGCTACTTCCCCCTGGAAGTTGACATGGTACCATAAAATTCAACTATGTCCCGGATGTACACATTTTTCCCCATGATGGTTGTAAACTCTCGAAAGCATCATTGTTGTGACGTCTATATACTCAAGAAGTTCTTGTCATAAGCACAAATCTTGATACACAAAAGAATCATAACCCTCTTGACTTCACAAACCGTAGAGGAGATGAAGCAAGAATCAAGAACACTTGGTATAATCAAGGTCTTGTATATGAATGTCGTTGAAGAACTTTGAAGATTTTGCTTAGACTGTGAAGTATTGTTGTCTTGGAATAGCATAAAAATACCTGTGAGAAGTGCTGATTACATCTCAACCTTTAATTCTCTAGCTAACTTTCTAACCTCGTATTCTGTCGGCTATTATCGTGACCACTTGGTAAAGTAAACCCGATATACCAAACTTGAAACTGAAGTAAAATCCCCCAAATTTGTTACTTAATCTTTCACTACTGTTGATTGAAGAACGGTGCAGAAGTAAATCTCTAAGTACCTTATACCCAACTTCAAAAGTATAAGAAGTACAACACCTCTTGAAATTATCCACATCGACATCTGCGTGTGACACTGAGTATTAAAACATAACTCCTTTAAGTGATAGTTATCCAGGTCTTCATCCAACCACCCCTGACTTCTGGTAACTAGATAATTCAAGTCTTAATCATAAGCTGTATACGTCCAAGCAAGTCATCAATCGATAGATTGGGTTTAAAGAGAAGGGGTAGCAAATAGAAGGAAGTCTCGATGATGAAATAAGTAGACGCCTTCGTGAAACCCACTTCAATCTCATATAAGGGGATACCAAATCAATTCGTAATCAATTGGACAATCATTAGTCGTGGAATAAAAACAAAAATAAAATAAAAATAAAATAAATCTTAGCCGTTTGTCGTTTTTAGTGATCTTTTCAGGATGTTTTGGCATTAAGTGCTTTGTGTTTTCTATTTGGTGTTATGTTATGATTTGTCTTGATGTATCTGATCCCAATTCAGTCTCATGCCGAAAGTCGGTTCACCAGCCCCTGATGCGCGGATCGACCCTGCATGTTTCTCTTGAACAGTGTCATGTTGCGCTTTGGCCTTTCAACATAATTCGCTTGAGAAACAGACCTACATATTTCACTTGAAATCTACACATTTCGCTTGGTTTAAGGAAATTACACATTTCGCTTGGTTTAAGAAACATGTTTCGCTTGAGAAAAAATTGCACATTCCGCTTGACAGGAAATTGCACATTTCGCTTGAACTCTTCCAACATGTTTCGCTTGAAGAAATTTTGCATATTTCGCTTAATAATACATATTTCGCTCCAAAATACATATTTTGCTCCATTCAAGAACACATTTCGCTCCCTTCAAACATGTTTCGCTGTCTTCAAAACACATTTCGCTTCCTTCATCACATGTTTCACTGCCTACAAAAATTCTTCAAAAACCCAGAAATTTTTGATCCAAAAACATGTTTTGATACCCAAATAAGTTGCTAGTACATATAAGACTAACAAAAGTACAAGTTGATCGTCGTAAAACACACGTTTTAGATCAAAAAGTAAGCGAAAAAGGGTGCGTTCGGTTTGAGTTTCTTACCAAAAAAAACCACGAACACCTCTAAATCTGCAAACCACGAACACCATATGCTCCTAGGCTCTGATGCCAATTGTCGGTAACCCGAAACCACCTTCACTTCATATTTGAATAAGAAAAATAAGATGAGAAGATAAAGAAAGAATTTTAGAGAGAGAAACTAGAGAGAGAAAGTAGAGAGAGAATGAGATGGTTGATTACCTTTCACACAAAAATACAAATGAGACCAACACCCTCTCCATCCTTGGAGAGGGGTATTTATAGTTAAGACTAAAAGGCTTGCATGCCTTTAGTAATTCTACGTGTCGGGCTCGGGTTTACTTGGGCTTTCGCCCGATATACGTGACCGATTAGATTACAAATAAGAGCCCGTTTACCCGTCTAGCCTATTACAACGTATATTAATTTAATGACCGAGACCTAATATAGTTATGAACGAACTTCCATTATTCGACTTAATATTTTGAGGCTAACATTTTTATAGAGGTTATCTATTGTATTGACAATAAATGGAATGCAAGCCAATTATTGTTCCAACAAAATCCACCTTCAATCGGGAATAAGCAAGGTACTAATGCTCTAGTGTCAAGTCATATGTTTCGGTAATCTCAACTAAAGGGGAAATTCAATTCAAGCGATCCATTTTCAAGGTTTTAATGTTTTTTATAAGGTATTATGAGGTCAAATTTCTAATTAGTTTCAAATTCTGGTTATTTATCTCGACCTTCATAATATTGTTAAAAAATAATACATGATAAAGATATGTTCGAGCATATGTGATTCTTCGAGTGTATAGTCGTTAGCCTTTCCAAGATAGCCTATCTAAGATGTTGTAAACCCTATGATGTGTGGGTATTAGGCAACTAAAATTGTGTATTGAGAGAAATAATGACAAAAATGTAGGTATCTCACTGCATAATCAAAAAGCTAAGATATTATTGAATTCATTTCCAAATTGGAAAAAAGACCGGACATAAATGTATTTAGATTAGAGAATAGTAAAACAAATAGGAAAAAAGAATCACATTTATGTATATGCTGCCATATCCACTCATCCATCCCATTAAAAATTATAACTAGGAAAGTTGGAAGTTAAACTTAATCATGTACATGGACTAGATCGATGATCGAAAATCAGGAAAATGATGGACCGAAGACCGGACATAAATGTGTTCGGATTAGAGAATAGTAAAACAAATATATTGACTGCACATTAGATATGTAACTATTTAGATGAAAACTTTAACCCAATGCGCCTTTCATTTACATCAACTTAGTTGGGATATGAATTTGGTAAGCGACGGGGGGTAATCAATGTTCGTATGGAGATTAAGCTGATATTGTTGAGGTATGTGAGGTATTGACAAGCAATTTTTAATTTAGTTTGTTTCCTTTATGGTAACAGGTTTAAGCTTTTTTGTTGTATTGACAAGCAATTTTTAATTTAGTTTGTTTCCTTTATGGTCACAGGTTTAAGTTTTTTTGTTTGTTGTTTAAACGGTAGGTATATGGATTTTAGAGCAAGGGATATTGTTTCTTAAATACAGCAATGGGTTTGATGTATTATTGGTAATTTAGATTAGTATTGATTGCTATTAAAAAATTGAACATTTGTAATTTTCGTTAAGCTGCTACGACTTGTACATGAAACTACTTTAGCCATGATTGTTTGTGATGAACTAAACAAACTAAAATGTAAATTCAACAAAATATTTATGATCACGTATCTACACCAAAAAGTCTGCATTTTTGACACTTTTAGCTTGCTCAGGTTTTTCTTCACTCGATAAGAACTAAGGAAGCTTGTCATCAGGATGGGTATATCAATCATGTGTTCATGTGGGCCTTTTCTTATTACTTTAACTTGATAGCCGCGAATACAAATAGCTATAGTAAATATATGTAGCCTTAAAAACACCTTAATGGTACAAACATGACAAAGGTAAATATAAACTATGTAGACATTTCAACACTAACAAACTAACAAGACTTGGATTATATGCTTAGCTATATCTTTAGTCTTTATCAGCCATGAGATGCTTGTTTTTCATAGAAATATACTTGTATTTTGAGGTATGAAATTCTGCTGCCTGTTGAATTATGTCATTCTCATCAAAGTTTAACTGTAAATAATCATTAGATTCGAGGATTTCAAACTTTAATTGATGAATGCACCAAGAATCAGGCATTTGGTATTCACCAACAAGCGTTAGAAGGTTGTGTGGAATTTTAGTCAGGTGGAGAAGAGGGCACCATGGAAGCTCTCCTTTGGGCAGCAAAGGAAATTACGGAATCTCAAAGTAAGGACAAAAACAGTAGAATAGATATAGGAAAGTAAACGTCTAAGCAGGTCAACACCACCCTTCAACCGGAAACAAAGAATCAGCTGACAACAAAAGTCATAAGTTCAAAAACCTTCATAAACAAGCCCAGCCACAAGCAGACTAGTGAGCTACCTTTTGTCCCCAACAAAAAACGTGGGATATCCAAACCTTGCTTCACCTCTTACAGAAAACGAAGACTTTGTACCACTATTACCTAAGTTAAATTTAGATCCAACCTGTAACCTTTTTTCCATTTGTGGCTTTAGCCAAGAGCATCTTTCTTTTAGCAAGCCTTCAATTAGGTGCAACTCTCTTACTCTTGGTCTTTCTTTGAAATGTCTTGATAGTAAACGCGTCATTATGATCTTCAGGGTTTACCTATGTAACAAAATGGTTGGGCTGGTGAGAGTAACGGTAACTCAATGGTGTACCAGTGTCCTGCTTTAATAAGGCATGTGCTTTTAATATATAAAAAGTGCCATTCTTGGGGAAAGAATCCTTATATCAGTAACAAAATAGTTTACTTAGCATAAATGCAGTTACACACGAAGCTATTGGAATCCATCTGACCGATTTGGCTCCACTCTAGCATGCCTTGGCTAGGGACCCATAAATAAATTTCAAGCTAGCTAGGAGTCCCCTTGTATCCCCACATCCCATGAATGAATGAAATTCCCCATCTGCCCATGCTATTAGCCCTTTCGGGCAACTTTCCTATGTTCACCCAAATACTCTTCACCTTATTATAGTTCTTCACTTTCATAGCTAAGCAATCTGCAGCATATAACTCACTAGTCACTACTGCAAGTAGTGGTGGAGCCATTGAACCCGTACCACATAACAGCGCCTTCGAGTCTTTTCACTGCTTCCAATCACATACAACTCTCCATGCATCATCACCCCAGAACTCATTTTTCCGGACTTGAGCAAGCTAGGAAGCATCTCCCAAGCCCCAGTCTTACTAGCATAGCGCTCGACAATCCTTGACCTTACCAGTTTCATCAACACCGCTTGAAAATATTGTTGTCTTCCCGAGACAAGCATAAGCAAACAAGCACCTTGGGGTGTTCATTTTCTTCCCTAATGACCATGTGTTCGTTAACACACTATACTTGCAGATAGCTGGACCAAATACATCCTTTCCTAGGATGAGTAGCTCAGTCCCAGCTGCCATCGACTATTTATCAGATAACTCAAAGATTTTGTCAGCATGCATCATTGGTAGATGTGTCCATTTCTTGCTTAATGGATCCAAATCTTCCCAACTCAAGGCATGACAAGAAAAATAAGGTTCAGTTACATTGATCGAGTAGTTAGTACAGTTTTCCATTTCAAGACCATTGTCGCTTTCCAGCTGCATGTTTCCTAACTGCGATCCTAACATATTGATCAGCTATTCATTCATATTGCCTGAACTGCTTGACACTCCGGAAAACTTCTTGCAAACCAATGTAGATTGCATGTTTTCTCGATTCTTCTGGTACAAAATCTAGCTCTGCTTTTGTTAATTACCTGCAAGTTTAATTCAAAACAAAGACTATCCATTAACATAAACATTATCATGTTCACTAAAACAAAATATTGATTAGAGATGAGTAATCATAGTATTAACAAAACCCTAAAAGAAGATGTGAAAAACATATCTCCTTCTGATATATGGATTTATATCTATTATTAAATCAAAGTAAATATTATATACAACGGCTTTTCAATCAATCAGTATACGGTATATGAACTAAAAAATGGATTAATGTTTCATAAACATATAAAATGCGTATTTTTAGATCAGTTAATTTATGGTATTGCTAAAATATGTGAATGTTTAAAGCGGCTTTGTCTCGATATCCAACAAGTATGGTGGAAATAATAAACATTATTTAGGCACACCGTACCAGTTCTGGAAAGAGTAGAGATATTACACAATATGTCAGACTGACAAATCAGGCAATCTTATTAAAAAAAGTTTAATATAAAGAAACCCCTAATGTGAAGAAAGAGAACACTTACTGGAAATGAACTTTTAGATGGTAAAATTTTGGCCGTGAAAGCACTAGATGCAGAAGAAAAGGGGTATTCCTCTGGGGGCTCAACCCTCACCTTCCAAACACTTGTTGTGCTTCTAGACCTATTTTCTTTAGAGATTATCTTAGCCGTATGGAGAGTTCCATTAGCATGGTTCTTCATACAACTTTTTTTTACCTGAAATGTATATAATCTCCAACGGGTAAAATACTAGTAAGCAAATTTATGAATATCTTAAAAAGCTAAAACCACCTTATATTCTGATATTAACCATATAGCAAGTCAAACGGTTACTACCAAGTTAAACATAAAAGAATTACCATATTTTCTTTAGAGACTTTCTTGGCCATGGTAAGAGTTCCATTAGCAAGGTTCTTCATAAAAGTTGTATTTTGAAGTGTACATATTTGGGGCTTTGAATGGCTGGCAAATAATGTTTGTCAGTTTCAAACAAACACAACTAAGTACGCATCAGATATTGATCAACGTAGCTAGATATGAAATACAAACTTTTTTCCAAACCAATATATAAAATATATAACTAATCCCTTGGTAAGACTTAACAAATAATTTTCACCATCGTCGCCAGCCAGAGCCCACAAGAGCCAACGGAGACGGAAGCAAACCATAGCAAAGAAGACAATGGGGGACTTAAGCAAACAAAATATATAAAAACTGTAAGCAAAAACTATTTTAAGTTTTAGATCTAAATGTCCATGGTGAGAAATTGTGTTCATAAGCTATTTTTTATTATTTGTATGTGATACTGACAAGAAATAAAGATTAACATAATAGATATTAGTACTTATTTGTTGCAAATTTAATAAGTTTAAAAGAGTTTATTTCAAGGATTAAAAACCTTCAACAGTAAAACAAAATGCATACACAAAACATAAGAATGTAAGAAACTAACATATAACACAATAACCATAACTGATGCAAATGCTATTAAAAAAAGAACTTATAGAAAATCAAATAAAGTAAAAAATTGTGTTGATTGATTTACCTTGTTCGGAGAATCATGGATTAATTGAAAACAAAATCAGATGATTTGAATCAGATCGGTTTTCAAGAAGAAAGGGGCAGAAAAATTTTAGGGTTTTAATTTCTAGTTGTGTTATACGACGGATTAAGTAGATGTCGTAACTTTTAAAAAGACCCTTTTAGTATGAAATGTTATACGGATTATCAAAATTATTGAGTGGTTCAACATATTTAGTGAAAATTTACAATTGCGTTAGTTCATGAGGTTATTTTTCATATTTGGAATTTATGCCGATGTTTTGCTTTTGTGCAAGTGTTTTTTGTGTGTTTAGAAGATTTAATTCCGAGTTTCTTTATTAGGGATCGTTTACATGAAAATGGTTGTTGGTCTGTTGGAAAGGTCGAGTCGTCGCTATTAAAGGTTTATTTCATTGCTTGATTAACATTACAAAACTCACGACATATATAGAGATACATGGATAAGGCTTTGAGCCCATACAATAATAATACAGCTAGTCAAATTAAGGTACAGCTAAGACATGACTAAGTCTATAATAAACATTCCAAACATAAGAGGTCTAATATTAGAAAAGAGATCAATCAAATATATGGTGACTAATACGCCCCCGCAGTTGGAGCGGGATGGGGATGGACGCTCAAACCAGACCCAAATTCATCAAACAAAGCCGAAGGAAGTCCTTTGGTGAATATATTAGCATACTGATAGCGAGAAGGTACATGGAGAACTCTAACATGACCAGCGGTAACCATATCACGGACGAAGTGAATGTCGATCTCAATGTGTTTCGTCCGTTGATGTTGAACAAGATTAGCGAACATATAGATGGCACTAACGTTATCACAGTAAACAAGAGTGGCAGTCGATAGAGGAGAATGTAATTCACGAAGTAGATTGCGAAGCCATGCAGTCTTAGCGACAACGTTAGCAACATCACGGTATTCAGCTTCGGCACCGGAGTAAGAGATGGTGTGCTGATGTTTAGCTGACCAAGACAAAAGATTATCACCCTAAAAAACACAATAACCAGAAGTAGACCTGCGTGTAGAGTGGCAACCCGCCCAATCAGCATCAGTATAACCAACCAGGAAAATAGTAGCGGAAGCATATAACTGCAGACCAAAGTCCACAGTCCCTCGAACATATCACAAGATATGCTTGAGAGAAGCAAAGTGAGGTTCCCTCGGATCATGCATATAAAGGCAAACCTGCTGAACGACATAAGATAAATCTGGACGTGTAAATGTAAGATACTGTAGCCCGCCTGCAAGGCTGGGATATAAAGTGGCATCCTAAACAGGAACACCGTCCGGACCTAGTTTAGACTCTGTGTCAACGGGTGTCCTAGAAGGATTACAATGAACCATGTGAGCACGCTCAAGAAGCTAAAGAGCGTACTTCTTCTGAGACAAAAATAAACCTGTAGAGTTGCGATCCGCAGAAATACCAAGGAAATAATTAAGTGCTCCGAGATCAGCCATGTCAAACTCATTATGTAAGGAATCTATAATCTGTTGTAGTAGTGCTAGAGAAGAAGCTGTAAGAATAATGCCATCCACATAAATAAAAAGATAAGCAACCTGAGAACCCTGTCTACAAATAAATAGAGAAGAATCGCAACGACTCTGATAAAATCCGGCGCGTGTGGCATAACCTGCAAAATGCTAAAACCAAGCATGAGGTGCTTGTTTCAGTCCATATAAAGATTTTGTAAGCAACAAACATGGTTATGGAATCTAGCATTAATAAAACCGAGTGGCTGATGCATGTAGACAGTCTCGGATAAATCACCGTTAAGAAAAGCATTCTTAACATCAAGTTGGTGAATCGGCCACTTACGAGACACAACAAGGCTAAGAACCGTACGAACAGTGGCTGGTTTGACAATGGGACTAAAAGTCTCATCAAAATTAACACCAAGTTGTTGACTACTACCGTTAGCAACCAAACAAGCCTTATAATGGCTCAGAGTCCCGTCAGCATGAAACTTATGCTTAAATAACCACATAGAGCGAACCATATTAACACCTTCAAGCCTTGGTACAAGTAACCAAGTGCCATTTTTAACCAACGCATTATACTCATCGTACATAGCATTACGCCACTAGGAATTTTTTAAGGCGTCTGACGGATTTTTAGGAATAGGAGAAATCAAGAAAGTATTTAGAGACAAGCAATCAATAGGCTTGACATTGCTTGATTGCGACCGTGTGATCATGGGATGAGTGCGGGGTGGTTCAGCAACTGGGTCGGTATTGGTTTGAAGATTTAGTGGATCGACTATGGGTGGTAGCAACGGACTATTTTGGGTTTGGGTTTGGGTTTGGGTGTTTTGTGGTTCGTGACTAGTAGGCTGGTTGGTGGGGAAGGTTAGGCCTAGAGAATTTGGGCCGGTATGAGGAGGACTTTGGGTTGGATCGGTAATTAGTGAGGTATGAGTGTTAGGCTGAGGGTCGGCAGTTGGGTCGTGGGTATGCGTTGTGAGGTCAAGTGGGGTGTGGTGAAGTAAGGAGGAGGAAGGCGTAGGTTCAAGGAATTGATATGAGGGTGGAGATGATGGTGTCATGGACTTGTATGGAAATTGGGTTTCATCAAAGGTGACGTGCCTAGACAATATGATTTTGTTTGTTTTGAGGTCTAAACAACGGAAACCACGATGGTAAGCGGGATAACCTAAAAATATACATGGAGTGGCTCGTGGGGCAAGTTTGTGAGGAGAGTGAAGGTGAGGGTAGCATATGTAGAATGATAGAAAACCCCTTTCAGTTATGATTTATTATTGACCACTATTTATAGTGGTAAAACCCTAATACCCTAAACCCACAAACGGGCTTGGGCCTATTTATTCACTAATACAAAGATAAATATGCCTTTGGGCCATGAAGACTAATCCGCTAACATCCTCCCGCAGTTTGAGCGGGAGAGGAACGAACACTCAAGCTGTCACGAAACTCATCAAATAAAGTCGTAGGTAGACCTTTGGTGAAGATATCCGCATACTGGTAACGAGAAGGGACATGAAGAACCCGTATGTGACCAGTGGTAACCAAGTCACGAACAAAGTGAATGTCAATCTCAATATGCTTCGTGCGCTGATGTTGCACGGGATTAGAAGAGAGATAGACAGCACTCACGTTATCACAATAAACAATAGTCGCTGTAGACAGTGGTGTATGAAGCTCACGTAAAAGATTGCGCAACCAGCAAGTCTCGGCCACTGCATTGGCAACACCCCGATACTCTGCCTCCGCACTAGATCGAGAAAGAGTAAACTGTCGTTTGGAAGACCAAGATAAAAGATTGTTGCCAAGAAACACACAATAGCCAGAAGTAGAGCGCCGTGTAGTGGGACATCCAGCCCAATCCGCATCTGAATAAGCAACTAAAGAGGATGTCGTAGATGAATAAAGCTGTAAACCAGAAGTCAATGTACCACGGACATATCGCAAGATCCGCTTGAGAGCAGAGAAATGAGGCTCTCGAGGATCATGCATAAAGAGACAAACCTGCTGAACGGCATAAGAGATGTCAGGCCGTGTAAAGGTCAAATACTGTAGAGCCCCTGCAAGCCTGCGATATAGTGTAGGATCAGAAACAGGATCACCAGCAGCAGCAAGCTTGGAATCCGTGTCAACAGGAGTACGACACGGATTACAAGTAAGCATACCAGCTCGCTCAAGTACCTCTGTGGCATACTTCTGTTGAGATAAAAACATCCCAGAAGTATTACGAGTCACGGAAACACCCAGAAAGTAATTAAGCGGGCCCAAGTCAGTCATAGAAAATTCCGCATGAAGGGAAGCAATGATGCGCTGAAGCAAAGCTGTAGAAGATGCAGTCAAAACAATATCATCGACATATAATAGCAAGTAGGCAGTATCGGACCCCTGTCTGTAAATAAAAAGTGATGAGTCACATCGACTGTGGAGAAAACCAACCCGAGCAGCATAGGCTGCAAATCGCTGAAACCAGGCCCGAGGGGCCTGTTTAAGCCCATAAAGTGATCGTTGTAAAAGGCAAACATGATCAGGATGCCGCGGATCTCGAAAACCAGGAGGTTGATGCATGTAGACAGTCTCAGATAACGATCCATGCAAAAAGGCATTCTTGACATCGAGCTGATGAACTGGCCAATGTCGAGAAATAGCAAGACTGAGCACCGTACGAATAGTGGCCGGTTTAACAACCGGACTAAAAGTCTCATCCACGTCAATACCTACAATTTGAGTGCTGCCATTCGCCACAAGGCGAGCCTTGTAGCGATTAAGACTGCCATCTGCATTATGCTTGTGCCGAAAGAGCCACAAGGAACGAACAATGTTCGCGTCCGGTGGTCTAGGGACAAGAACCCAAGTATTATTTTTAATTAAAGCATTATATTCATCAAGCATAGCACGATACCAATTTGGGTCACGAAACGCATTTGAATACGACTTAGGAATAGGGGAAATGGTGGAGACATTTAAAGTGTAACGTTGAGTGGGGCGATTAGTCCCGACACGATAGCGAGTGACCATGGAGTGAGTCGAGGCGGGATTGGGGTTGGTGTTTGTGGTAACCGCAGGTATAGAGTGAGTTGAAGCGGGTTGTGAGGGGGAGTTTTGGTTGAGTTGCGAATTTGGTAGTGGGCCGTGTATAGTGGGTTGGGTAGGAGAGGATATTTGGTGTGGGGTGGTGTTGGATGGAGGGTTGTTATTCGGTGTGGACTGAGTAGTAGTGTTTGGGCTAGGTGATGATATAAGTTTAGTAAGAAGGTGTTGTTGAATTATATTAGGGGAAGTGTCTAAAAATGTGTAAGAAGGTGGTTCATTAGGAGTCATAGACCCATACGGAAAAACCGTCTCATCAAATGTCACATGACGTGATAAGATGATTTTATCCGTATTCAAGTCCAGACACCGATATCCACGGTGATTAGTCGGATATCCAAGGAAAATTGCAGGTGTGGCGCGTGGTTCAAGTTTGTGATTGGTGTTGATGTAGGGATAGCAAAGACAACCAAAAACACGGAGATCCGCATAGTTAGGTTGTGTCTTGAAAAGACGGGTGTGAGGGATTTCATTATTTATGGCGCTGGAGGGTAAAAGGTTTAAGAGATATGCAGCCATGTGAAGTGCTTCAACCCAAAAAGTGGGTGGTAAGTGTGCTTGAAAGAGTAAGGTACGGATGAGGTTGTTAATGGTACGTATCATTCGTTCAGATTTTCCATTTTGTTGTGAAGTTTTAGGGCAAGAGAAGCGAATGGTAATACCATTTGACGCAAATAATTGGTGTAGGGCATTGTTGTCAAACTCGCCTCCATGATCACATTGCAACGATTTAATGTCAGTTTTGAATTGGTTCTTGACATAAGCACGAAAATGAATAAATTTGGACAATGCATCAGATTTATTTCTTAAAGGATAAACCCATAAATAATGTGAAAAATGATCAAGAAATAAAACATAATATTTAATACCCGAAACACTCGTAATTGGAGATGTCCATAGATCTGAATGAATAATATCAAAAGGAGACTTAACAATCGTTTTTGAGAGTGAAAAAGGGAGTCGCACGTGTTTGCCAAGCTGACACGCATGACAAAGCACGGGAGACTTTGTTTTATTACATGAAATTAAATTATTAGAAACTAAAGAACGTAACACGTCACTTCCAGGATGACCAAGTCGTTGGTGCCACGTTTGCTGACCAACCAGAAAAGCTTGAGGGTAGGATAGAGACGTGACCGGGTAGAGATCACCCGTGCTATCACATCGGAGGAGAATTTGACGAGTCCGGAAATCCTTTACAGAAAAACCAAACTCATCAAATTCAATAGTACATTTATTTTCACGAACAAATTGACGCACAAAAATCAAATTTTTGACAATATTGGGTGTGACAAGGACATTATTTATGTGAAGTGGGCGGTATGGAGTAGGTAACGTGCTATGGCCCGTGTTGGTGACGGGAATAGATTTCCCGTCGCCAACAAGGACAGATGGATACATACGAGAATTAAAAATAGTACTAAGGTTATGAGCAGAAGAGTTAAGATGAGATGACGCACCCGTATCCATATGCCAGTTTGCATTGACGGGATCCTGTAGTGTCATAGTATTGAAAGCAGTGGGTAGCACCGTTTCTTGACCTGTATTGCTCGATGTATTACCTGTATTTTGAACAGCATTGGTAAATAGAGCCTGTTGATTTGGAGTTAGCCCATGTGTCATAAGTTGTTGGGCCGAAGGCTGAGCAGGAACAATACGCTGACCCGAGTTGTTGAACCCAATAGGAGTGCTTGGAATGCTTATGGTAGATAACCCATATTGGGCAAGTAAAGTGTTTTGAGCTTGGAGAAGAGATAAAAGTTGTTGATGGGCTGCCAAATCAAGTCCCCTATTACCAAAACCAATTCCAATATGCATGTTGGAGGTGTTTGTACGTGTGTTATTTTGAGAGGAGTTGGAATGTAGAATGATAGAAAACCCATTTTAGTTATGATTTATTATTGACCACTATTTATAGTGGTAAAACCCTAATACCCTAAACCCATAAATGGGCTTGGGCCTATTTATTCACTAATACAAAGATAAATATGCCTTTGGGCCATGAAGACTAATCCGCTAACAGCATAGACACCCAAATATTCGTAAACGGGAGTAATCGGGTTGTTTGTTAAATAGGCGTGTGAAAGGTACTTTGTTTTGAATTGCGGTAGATGGTAAAAGGTTTAGAAGGTAGGTCGCTATATGAAGAGCTTCAACCCAAAAAGTGGGGGAAGATGTGCTTGAAATAGTAGAGTACGAATGATATTATTGATTGTGCGTATCATTTGTTCCGCCTTGCCATTTTGTTGAGAGGTTTTGGGTCAAGAGAAGCGAAATTGAATGCCATTTTTGGCAAAAAGGGTGTGGAGTCAGTTATTATCGAACTCACCACCATGATCACATTGGAAGCTTTTTATTTAGCATTTAAATTGATTTTTAACATAAGTATGAAAATGCAAAAATTTATCAAACATGTCAGATTTAAAACGAAGAGGATAGATCCATAGATAATGAGAGAAATGATCAAGAAATAAGACATAGCATTTAAAACCACTAGAACTAACAATAGGAGATGACCATAAATCCAAATAAATGATATCAAAACAATTTTCAACAATAGAATCCGAACTATGAAAAGGAAGCTTCACATGTTTGCCAAGTTGGCAAGCATGACAAAGATGTGGAGCCTTTTCTTTATTACATGAAATAAAACAGCGAGAAACAAGGGAGCGTAGCACTTCATCACCCGGATTACCAAGGCGTTGATGCCACGTGAAAGCATTTGTTAAGAGAAAAGCAGTAGGTGAAGTTGACGGCTTGGTCACTGGATATAGATCGCCCGAGCTGTCACATCGGAGGAGAATGTGGCGAGTCAGGAAATCCTTCACAAAAAAACCAAACGCGTCAAATTCGATAGTACAATTATTATCTCTAGTAAACTGACGAACAAAAATAACATTTTTAATGATATTAAGGGTAACTAGAACATTGTGAAGATGAAGTGGGCGATGAAGACAAGGAATAATGCTATGGCCGGTGTTAGTAACGGGAATAGAATTACCGTCACCAACATGAATAGATAGGAATAAACGTTGATTAAAAATGATACTTAATTTACTAGTACTAGAATTTAAATGAGAAGATGCACATGTATCCATGTTTCATGTAGGATCTTCTAACGTCATAGCGCTAAAAGCACTAGGTAACGATGTAGCCTGCGGCAGATAAAGTGCGGAAGCTGGGCCGAGTAAACCGGGTTGCTGTTGGGCCATGTAAACCTACTGTTGGGTTGGCTATGACTGTTGGGCTGGAGATGTCGGTATCTGCTGGTAATGGGCCACAAGTTGGTGGGCCTGATAAGGGGCAATAGTTGGACCAGCATAGTAGGTAGTGGGCAGAACCAGTCCACTTAGGTTGGGATGGTAAAGGGTTGTTCTGTTTTGGGTTTGGTTGTGGGCTGTTCGAACGTGAGGATGGGAAGACGAGGGATTCCAAATCCCTGCATAGGGCCAAGCAGACCCATGGTTTTGATTTCGTTGAGACGATAAACCGGCTCGATCACGGTAGTCATGGATAAATTTGCACCGGTCTCCAAACTTGCAAGTGCCTCTATTAAAATGGTTGAGACGATACCCTTGCTAACAATCTGAGACATACCTTAACCAATTAAACAATTGGTATGACCCTAAAAAGGAAGTCAACAATGACTGCTAGTTTAGGTGAAGAAAATATAACGAAACAATAGAGGTGATTTAGGATGAGATAATAATGTAGAAGTAGTGAGGTTTAGAGAAAAATTAGGGGAGAGACGACCCTCTTTTTTTTAGAAGATGATCATTATTACTTTGATTACCATATTCAAGGTTTATTTCATTGCTTGATTAACATTACAAAACTCATGACATATATAGAGATACATGGATAAGGCTTTGAGCCCATACAATAATAATACAGCTAATCAAATTAAGGTACAGCTAAGACATGACTAAGTCTATAATAAACATTTCAAACATAAGAGGTCTAATATTGGAAAAGAGATCAGTCAAATATATGGTGACTAATAGTCGCCACATAGTAAGAGGTCGAATACACTTGAGCTTTTCAAAAGCACAAGCGACCTACTGAATATGGGAAAGTTATTCATGAAAGAACTTGATAATATTTTCAGCAAACATACATGTGCAAGATTGGTTATAAGGTGACTCTTTGAGTGTTCTATCGATTGAGGTTTCAGCGATTGTCCTTTTCGAGCAAACTTATGGGAGCTCACGTAACCCTTATAATGTGGTTATTGGGGCGTTAATATTACATATCGTGATATAATGCCACAAAAGGTGGCTAGTGTATTTCTTAATCTAAAAAGATGATGATTTCAAAATTTATTTCACATAACGACATGAATATATCATTTTTTATATACATATAGAGTTATGGAAATATAAAACTATTTGAAAAATCTATTCAAGATACACCCAAACACATTCCCATATAAAGTTCGAACACTAGGTGAATATTTAATAGGGAGCTCATCATTATAAGTATCGCTATTAATTTTGCGGTAATCTATAGAAACATGCTACCTTGTTTCGTTTCTTGTTGGAATAATGCAATATACATTGAAAAGTCAAGTATATTGTAAGGTGACGTCATTTTTTCACAAAATATAACAAAACCAAGTCTAATTTTGTAACATTACTTGAGTTAGTGCAACTACGTCCAAATCAACATCAGAATCATGCAAATCGACACAGACGTTTCAGATTTCCTCCAAGGGAGTCATATATGTCAAAATACACAATTGGTTCCTGACTAGAATCACGAAGAGAAAATGGGGATATAACTTGATAAGACGGCTCAAAGTTCAAAGAGGAAGTTCAAAATCAAGGACAATTTTTGGTATTGGACCATGGTATTTAACGTACTCAAACAGTTCATCCAAATGCCTTTATCTGGCACATGTATTTTATGGCATGAAACATACTATATACGGTGTACCCCACCAACGAGCTTCTAAGCGCAGGACAAACACTCCCAAGCAACGTACTCAAACAGTTCATCGGGATCTTATTCAGGATCATTTTTGTCTTTACAAGATCGAGATCGTAGATATCCTACTATATTGTCATTTTTCTTAATAGTCTTTATAATATTATACAAATCTACAAATTATTATATCCTCCCCTATATAAAACAAGCTATCCTAAATAAGCCATCCTTTCCAAAACTCTAATAAAATGACACCTCGCAAATAAACTAATCCTACGGTCGTTAAAAAGGATGACTTTAAACAAAGAAAAAACTGACAATACTATCATTCGGATCAAAACATATCAACAACAATTTTTTCCCCAAATTAGACGAACCATCAAACAAAAACCCTAATTCTTATTCATACCACATTCAATCAATTACTCATAATCAAACCAAAACATATACATCAAACACGCCCCTAAATTAAGTCGCATACCATTAACACGAAAACAAATTCAATAATCACTATAACAATTTTAAAGCAGGATGATGTTGAAATCAATCACTGAGTCGTTCTATTATCATAAACCAAAAATCAAAGATACAAATGTGTGTTTTCCATTTTGTTGAACAAGGTTCAATTTCCAAACATTTGCAAACAAGTTCTTTTTTGATTTTATTGTTTGCTTTTGATTAATTATAATCATGAAAAGTTTGTATCACACTATATGCTTTATGTCTTAATTTGTTTTTGCTGAATTAAACCATGTAAAGAATCGATTTTTATAGTTTGTACATACCCTATGGTTTATGTCTTAATATGTTCCTTTAAAATTTTCTTTTAATTTTGATCAAGATGGTGATCATGAATTTGTAGTATTGAAGCATAGTTTTTTTCACATTGTCTAGACACTGACTGAATGAAACTTTTAAGGGTTTTGCTAATGACAACCCTAAAGGTTGTGGTTAAGAGTCTTTACTTAACAACAACCCTTAGGGCTGTTGTTAGCATTTCCCAACTTTTAATTTAAGAAATGTTAGGAGGTCAATATGCATATATCTTTACTTAACAAGACTTGGGTATGTTTTGCACGGTATATTGAAAAGCTTAAATTGACAATGTAACCTAATAAGGCTCTGGTTTGCGTTGAAAAACCATTGACACTTTTTGGCCCATGAAGGTTCAGTGCCTTATTCACTTATTTAGTTTTCCTATAAATGCAGTTATACTGTACTTTGATATTATATGTATTGCCTAAAATTAAAATGCGAGGTTCTATTTTTTAGGAATTAAAATCCAATAGGTTTGGCCTCAAAACTGGAAGCATTTTTTTTGTTAGGGATAGTAACAATGTTGAGTTTTATTAGGAGCGGGGTATGTACAGTAGAATTCCTCGGCGGTTTTTTCAAGCAAGAATGTATCATTTTTTTTATTACACGTGTATGACATTGAACATCTTTCCACTACTAATATATAGTTCGTACATCATTTTGTAATCAAGTTATAAAAGGAGACTACAAAGATGAAGAAAAAAGGGGGTGGAGTTATGAAGTTAAGTAATCTTTCTCCACAAGGTCATAAATTTACAAAGGTACCTAAATTAGCCATGGCATAGGTATTAATCGTACTAATTTATGTTTTTTTTTAATTTTGATTTATGTATACATAAACCAATACCAACTTATTTCTAGGTTGTCAAACAACTTTGGAGCTAGAATCGTGAACATGATTTGCAAGATCCAGCCAATATAAGGAACATATGTTGTGATGGGCCATTTCATGAACCCTTTGATGTGGATACTATGGACATGTTCCAAATGAATAAGGCTCTCGCAAAGCATATATGGCCATTAAATTTTGACGGTGGCACTACCTCCTTTTTCCTCTAAGAACTCATGATACTGAAGTCAATGTAGTGTGTCACAACTCGAGAATTTCCATTCAATAATTTAGCTGTTTACGTTTAGTAATTTGAATTTTTAAAAGTTTCGTTTAGCTTTATCGTTTAACCGGGAAGTTGTTCTGTTATTATCTGAGAAGCGTCGCCGGGAGCGAACTGGGACACCAAACGTTGTAGTATCTTGGCAATAGCCGCATTTTTATGTTTTAAGGCAATATTTAAAATTTCATAATTTTTTGTGATATCGTTACTCGTTTCGTTAATTACGTGTTCCGTGTAATTTAAACAATACTTTGTTATGCATGCAAGACCTTTGGAAATTAAATATTTTTGAGCACTAGTTTCCTAGAAAGTTGGAGGCCACTTTTGGTCCCCCCTCCTTTGGTCTCATTTGCAACCGAATATGCATGTATATGCATGCATAGGATTTAAAATTTGAAATTTATTCTTTATACATGCAAGCAAGAATTAAGGTGAAGGACTAGTACTAGTAATGGTGTGATAAGTAGATCATTTTGGTCCCCCAATCCTTGTCCCCTAACCAATCGGCACACACAAGTGTGTGTGAGTGTGTGCGTGTATCTTGTCATATATCATCCATTCTAATTTCATTCTCATTCACTTCCTACACACACAAAAACATTTCTCTTGTGCTCTCTCTCTCTCTCTCTCTAAAACACACGAACCAACACAAACACTTACAAAATCATACATTTTTCACTTTCAATCATTTA
>BQNB010013364.1:37500-67775 GCA_026074375.1 Tanacetum coccineum | reverse complement strand
GCTTTGGTTTTGGTCGTGTGTTAGGCTACAAAGGTAAATGACATGATTAAACTAGGAGGTGACTCACCGAGGTCCAAGCTTGTTAGACGATGCGGATAGGTGGTGGTGATAAGAAGCTCGAACTACCCTTGCTTACCCTTTGCTAAATTTGACGTCTCTTACCTCTCAACCCCACGAAACCCTAACTCACAAATGTATTGTTTCCTTCTTGTTTCTGTTATTGAGTTGTGCTAGAAGTGTATGTGAATGGTTCTCATTTATACATGAACACTTGCTTGGTTACTGAGATTTTCATTGCATGTGAATTGATATAATTTGTAAACACTATTTGGAAATCTGATAATGATGATGTCTCTTGATACTATTGATCTACATGGATACTATTCCTGAATTACTATTGTTATCTTTTAAATGTTCTGGATCAGATGAAGGAATCGTAGCATGTGAAGTATTAACAAAATATATATACAAGTAGGGTAGTGTAATGATGTTTCATAATACTTTTGTCATAATTTACTCTTTCCTATTTTTTTTTGACTAGGAGCAATGCATGACGATCATAGAATGACTTCTTGTTGAAATTAACAGTAAAATTTGCAAACTTGCAGCATATAACTTTTACCTAAATGAAAAGATAAATCTAAATTTTTACGGGGTGCCACAGAAATGAAAATTCATCCATTGATGCTCCTAACCCGAACTCTTTCAAAGATCCTCCAAACGTTTTCACCCACCCTCCACAACCCTAGTACGAATCATACTCGTGTAAATTATGTGGGAACGATGCTCATTATGGTTCTAATTGTCCACCACAGGTACCGCTTGTCTATGAGCATGAACCGGGCTACGATAGTTATTACCCACAAAATTCACCGATTTTTCCACAACAATATCTTAATTGTGACAAATGTGGGGGTCCTCATGAAGATTATCAATGTCAACCATGGCTTCAAAACTACTCTGAACTTAACCCTTGCTATGATTCTAATTCTTACGGTTTTGATCAACCCTTGTAGTATTTCATTGATCATCAGCCTCAGATTATTCAAGAAGATTAATAGTGGATAAGTGATAAGTTGAATAAATCGCATAATGAACTTTTGGAAAGTGTATGATCTATGTTTGAGGAGTTTCGGCAACGACAGCAAGCGGCTAATCTTAGTACTCATACTCCCGAGCTGTCGCGACGTTTCAATTTTATTTATGATGAGGATGATGATGACGAGGAGAGTACTATTCCTTTGAATGAAATTACTTCTCAAATTCCCCCGTCTATTGCAATCACACCCCTTTTACTGACTTTGGAGCTGGAGGACTCTCTCATTAAGGGGGATGAGGATCTTAGCACTATTCCTGAAAAGGAATCAGACGAATTCATAAAGTCTAGTGTTGAGGACCTTGTTCCAATCCCATGTGAGTCCAAGGATACATCCGGGAGTGATAGTGAGTGTTATTTAACTTCGTGTAATGATTTATCTCCCCTTGACATTCCAGAAGGAAAATCTATGACTTTCTCTAACCCTCTATTCGACTCAAATGACGATCTTACCTCAAGTGATGACGAGTCACTATCTGATGAGTACGTTCAAGAAGATAATGTTAAAATTTACTCAAACCCCCTTTTTGAAATCGATGAAGAATACATCTCTAGTGACGTGAATCCTCTTTTTGATGAGGTGATAGAGGACATCGAGTGCAAGGCTTCTTATGATTCTAATCTTGTTGAGCCGACTTTACTAGTCACAACTCTCTCCGCTTTTAATGATGATGAATGTTTCGACCCAGGTGGCGACGTTGAGCTTGTGCTTCACCGTGATCCGTCTACTCATAAGATAAGTGTTGCTTCCATTCTCGAGGGGTTTACCTATGAACCGCCTCTCGAAGAGAATGATGATTTATTTGATTTGGAATCTAAAGTGAATGAATGGAAGAAGATTTTTTACGATCCTCCAATTGATGATTTGATGACCAAGGACAAACTTTTCAACCCCGGGATTCTGGAGAAATTTTTTTCTCCAACAAATGTGAGCTTACCCTTTGAGGATCACCCTTATCTTTCTCTCACATATGTTATCTGAATTTTTCTTCCTTATTTCACCTATCCGATGGAATCTCCTTTTCTTATCTCCTTCGGGAGTGAGGATACTATTTTTTACCCCGGCATCTCCGCTTTTCATTTTTCTTCTTTAGAGCCGGTAGCATATGAAAGTCCGATGGAAGTTTGCTCTTCCACATGTTTCGTCCCTAATATCACGATGATATCGGGAGAGTCAAGCTAGAGACTCGCACAAAAACAAGTGCTTCGTGGGTGGAAACCCATGCTTATCCCTAGTAATAGTATATTAGTATAATAGTTATGAATAAGTATGACGTGAGGAGGCTCACATCTTCCTTTCTCGTATTTTGTGGTTTGTGTTTTATGTCCAGGATTGGCCTGGATTATGAAGACTCTCATACTCGTGGTTTTGTCCATCGTTCACTCGATCTTCAATCCTTTGCAAGCTTATATATGGGAATCCGATATCCTAGATCTTATTGATTAACGTTTATCTATTAGCATAATTAATAAACGGCTTTAGATTTACGTAGATACCCTTTAAACATTGAGGACATTGTTTAGTTCTAGTATGGCGGGGATCTTTCGATTTGATCTTACTTGCATTTGCCTTGTCTTCACGTAACCCCGTTTTTCCACCAAAAATAGTAAAAATATGTGATTTTAGGCCAAAATTAAAAAAAATTCAAAAATAAAATAAGTGGTTTGACACGTATTTTTGTCTTTTTGAGAATAAATTTTGACTTGATCGAGCATGTTGCGCTCTAGCTTGCCCCTTAACTTATATAAATTTAAGCTTTTGCTAGTCTTTTATACAAGAAGCTTTAAAACTCGAATTCTAGCTTGAAAGAGCCAAGAGTTTACAAGTTTCCATGATAGACTTTAAATATGCTAAGCTTGTTTTATTAGACTAAGCATTCGCGGATCTTTTTATTAAAGAATTTTAAATTTGCGAAGAACGAGAAATGATAGGGTTAAATATAAGTTGAGATGCTAAGCGTGGAGTAGCTGGATATCTTTAGAGCTCGTATAGGTTAATTGTGGCTTTTTGCTCCCACCAGCTTAATAAACGTTATATAATCGTTAAATAAATAAAGTTACTTTGGTTTTTGCGATTCTTAGTTTAAGTCACTTCGTAGAGATTCCTTCTGGTAAAATTAAGGTACACATCGAGGTTTTGTTAGTGTTGTGGGGAAATAGACTCCTGGACCATGGTCGGCTCGCATACCGATCTAGCAGTTGTTAAAAGACCACAGGACTTGAAATTTGGCTATAATAATTATAATAATTATGTAATAAACCGAAGCCGAAATAAGACTTTTGGATCATGGTCGGCTCGCATACCGATGTGACAGTCATTTAAAGGGTGAATGTAATAATAATAATAATAAAAAACTGTGGGCTGATAAAAGTTTACTGCCTCTTGCCGATGTGGCAGTCTTCAAAATAAGGCACATAGTAATAATCCGAGCTTGATAAAAGTTTTTGGCATCTTGCCGGCCCACAACCGATGTTGCAGCCTTCTAAAAGGTCGAGGAAATTATCGAGGTCGAAATAAGACTACTGGCTCTTGTCGGTTAGGACGCCCGATGTGTCAGTTGTTTAAAGGACCGAGGTTTAATAATGTTGCTATAATAATGTTAATAATAAAGCCAAATTTCGACTCCGAGGTTATCTAAATAAAGCCTCCATCTCTGGACTCGTATTGAGTGTTTCGGAATGAAATACAAAGATAACGCCCTGAAAATCATCAAACATTATAACCTTAATGGACCTATTCTCACCATATCACTCTTTAGGAAAGGATTTTCAAACAAATTGTGGTCTAAACCGGGTTTTTCTTTATGTGAAATAAGACATTAAATATTTGTTCACCAATAATGATAATAAAATCTTTAGAGGATTTAGGAATAAGGGAGCGGGAAGATAGCCTATGCATCCACAATTAGCATTTAGATAGTTGGTTAGCATCTTAAACTTGCATTTTATCAATGATTTCGTTTTTAAGTTGGTTTGGGACGGGTGAAAAATCAAGGATGATGAATTTACCCTTTTAGTGTTTCTTGTTCCGTGAAGTTATGACATGTATGAATGATAAAAATAAATGCATAAAAATGGTAAAACGGAGAGCTTTTCGAAACTATTGATTTCTTAATCTCTTTAGATGAACACTTAGCTACTTTTCAAGGTAATTAGTCTAAGGGGGTGGAAATTTTTGGTTTTCTAAGTGTGTTTATGACATTGCGTGAGGACACGACAATAGTTTAGTATGGGGGATTTTGGTAGGTGCTTAAAAACAAATACCTTTTACCTAATAAAACGACCCTAAATGACCTAAAACAGATGAAAAATACAGTGTATATGTGTGTTTTGTTTATTATGTCTTGCAGGTAACGTATATTCAACAAAAGGATAAAAACAAAGCAAAACAGACAAAACCGAGCACGGGAATGAAAAGAGCATGAGGAAATGAAGCCGAAGGCATAACCATCTTTATTAAGCCAACCCGTACCCAGTTTATTGGGTCGGATCAGCCCAATAATAGCCAAGTCCATTATTACCTTTAAACCCTTTAAAAAGCTTTTTTTTATCAATACTAGTACAAAATCCATGTGATCCATAATATCAACAAGCCCAATCCCTTTTTAAACGTGTCCAAGTCAAACCCCTCTTTAACACTCGATCAAAACAAAAAAAGAAAATACCCGGCGTGAAACTACTGAATACTCCTCTTTTTACATTTCATCCTGCAACTCCTTAAACAGGTCAAAATCCTTCATTCACTCTACTCCCTACCTTCTAGAAGGACACTTTTACACAACCTTCACATCAAACCGCCAGGTTGCAATCCCGCAAGCCAATGATTGGGTAATGATACGTGGAAGAAAATCAAGGGCTAAGATCAATGATTGAGAGGCGGTTTGGAATGGATGGCTTGGATTAAAGATGGGGACGCTCCTCTTATTGCTAGAACATTCCCTCAGCAGCTCTAAATAGCATAGCAAATCACACAGAGAAGGCATCTAGATTAGGAGTAGGAGTAGTGTAGAGTAGCTTATTTTCAGCTTATTTACTTTTTATTGAAATCTCCTTTTCAATCTTGTAACCCTTTTCATTATTAATAAAAGTTCTTTGTTCCTTAAAAGTTTTATGTTAAATTCATGTTTTCCTTTTATGCAATTTCAATGCGTTTTGAATTAATTTGATAAGCTCAGATAAGCTCTTGTTACCCTACTTAGCTTTTACCTTACTCAGTTAAGCTTTTACAAAAGCTTAACTGAGCCACACTTCCCTTATAACTCCTAAAATCACTCAAAAGTTCAAATTAAGCTAATGGAAGATAAGCCAAAAAGGGATGGGCTTATGGTTTATTACTAGCTTGTTTAGAACAAGCTAGAGCTTGTAGAATAAGCTCCTTTGAGCAATTTTTATTCCTGTTTGAGCTGGGATTAAGGTATGATCATTTTACCCTTTTCTTAGCTTAATTTCTGTCATTGTTCATTTGTCTGCTTATTTTATGTTTATTTCAGTTTATTGTGTGCTTATTTTAGTTTGAATATGCTTATTAAGTCTCATATTTAGTTTATAGTTTAGTTGTAACTTGGTTTAAGTTTTCAAATGAATATGTCCTATTATCTTAGTCTATAGCTTATTAGTTCAGCTTATTTGATAGTGCTTATTCTCTTAAGAATTTTACTTATTTACCTTTAAACATCATAGTTCTTAATCTGTTTAGGCAATGCATAGTGTTTTTAGATCCGTTTTAGCTTAATTAGGAATTCAAGCTTCTAAAGGGGTGTTTGGGTCAAGGTTGTAAAATGGGTCAAATAGGGTATAAACTGTTTTTGGGTTCTCAAAATCCAGTCGTGAGAGGTGGGTTGGTGGAGGGTGAGGTAGTGGGGGTTGTTTTCTCATTAGCTCTGAATTAGTCTAAATGTTAGATTTTAAAAGTTTAAATTCAATTTTGAAAAGTTTTGAAGTTGCTTTGTCAAAAATTCAAGTCTGTCATTCCATATTTCTTCTTATCAGCTTATTTGTTAAGTCTTTTGGAAAATTGCATTTAGTGTAGTTCTTGTAGTCATAATTTGTTGAACTTGAATCCTTTTGGGTCTGTCTTAGAGCTATTGTCCTTGAAAATTAACCTTTTTTAAGCATTTTAGATTCAAATCAGTTTAGAATGGTGAAGTTTTTGAAAATTCAGATTTTGCAAATCAAATAGAGGTCAAATTCTAGCTTAAGTCGGATTAGTTGTTGTTAAATTCAGCTTGTTATGATAAGTTCCAAATCTGTTTTAAGATTTTTAGTTGGTCAAATATGTTTTTTTTCTTTTACTTAGTTTGCATTTTCTCCTTTTTTTTAAAGAAAAACCAAAAACAAAGTTCTTAAACCAGTCATTTTCATTTTATTTTTATAGCTTATTTCCTAATCATTTTTGCTGAATGCTTGTTTGCTAGTGTTATATGAGTATAGTACTCAATTGGTTTTCACTTTTCAGCTTATTCCTAAGTGCTTATCATTTCTAAAAGCTCGCTTGAAAATGTGTAAAAAGTCCTGCTAGCCCCTTTTAGAGTAACTGTTTTATTGCATTTTCCTTCTTTTTAGCTTATAGTTTTGGCTTATTTCTAATCATTAGAGTTTATTAAACATAGTACTAGGTCTGTTTTAGCTATTTTGTTCTTAAGCTTGCTATTTGAGTCCTAAAATAAGCCATCAGTTTAGCTTTAGTCATTTACCTCATTTTGTGAAAAGTAATCTGTCATTTTGTGCTTATATCAGCTTATTGTTAAGTTGTATTTTTAAGTCTTTCATTAAAAGTTCTTAATTTTGCTCATTCCTTAGTTTTTCAAAAAGAAAGATAAAAAAATAATTTTCAAAAAGAAAAGCCACAGGGTTCGAACCTGTGACCTCCCATTTCTTATAGCATACGATTTAACCCACAACACACTCAGCATCTGCGCCATTGGGACTTTTCTGTTAACTCTTTGCACCTTTTAAATCTTATAGTCATTTTTAGTTTTAGCTTATACGACTTATTTCGCTTATTTACAGCTTATTAGGTTTAGCTTATTTTCCCATTTTATTTTTCTTACATTAGTAATACTTTAAAGCATTTTTAGTAATTTTTCTAGATTTTTATAAATTAGTTTAGTATTTTTAATTAATTTTCTAGATTAAAATAGTCATTTAGGATTTATAAAAAAAATAAAAAATAGTTTTAGAGTTAAATTTTAATAATTTAGGTATTTAGTTGCGTTTTTAAATTCCCGTTATCGTTTTAATGCTTAATGTTTTAATTGTGCCTTTTTAGATTAGCTTGCCTTTAATTTACTTTCCATTTGCGTTATTAGAATTAGAAACCAAATCCAAATCTTTTATGACAATCAAGCTCGATTCCCGACATAATCGTGAATTTCCATTCACCTCTCACCGAGGAGAACGATACCCGTGTTGATTACTTATTATTCTTTCCTAAGGATAATTTGTATGATACTTTGCTTACGTATATGTATATGTATTTTATTATATATATTATATATATTTGAGGGTTATTTGTTTGATACGTGTTAAAAACGAACATCAGCACACATTTTGGAGCTTAAATGAAGAGTTTGAGAAAGTCTACTGATCTGACAGCAAATACGCCGTATCATTCTAGACCTATACGACGTATCCAAGACTTTGACGAATTAAAAGACCATTGCCTGACTTTGAAGAATACGCCGTATCCACATCAACGATACGCCGTATATAATAATTTGGTCAAGGAAGAAAAAACCATCTGGTTTTACCTTAATACGCCGTATCCATCAAGAAGATACGTCGTATCCGTGCCTACACTTCACAGACAACCACGAAGGATTGAAGACCCAATACGCCGTATCCTGAAGACTTAATACGCCGTATCGAAGGTCAAACACTCGAAGATTCTAAAAGATATCAACCGTGGTCCTTACTCAAAGAAATCCCCAATACGCCATATCCCACATCGCCCGATATCACGTATCAACCTTTTTCCAGACTCTATAAATACAACACCCTAAACTCAGTTTTAGGTATGCAAGTGAATCCCAAAACCACCAAGTCGACTATCAAACGAATAGAAGAGCACAAAAGGTCAGAAAAGGGCCTCAAGATCATAAAAAAACTCTTGTAATCTTCGCACAACCAAATACGCATTCGGTTAAGGTTTCTTTTCTATAATCGTTCATATATGAAACCGTATGTATTTTTACAATGACTATCGGCTGATACCTTTAGGTATCATCCATGTTTATGAAGGTTTAATGTTTGGTTTGTTTATATCAATTGCTTAATTTATCGTTGATTGTTGATTTTGTTTATCAATTTATACTTGTTTACATACTTAATATGCGACCTATCATTCAACTGTGTCTAGTCCTACATATTTAAAGCGCTGCAACTTCGATGTTGTTTGGGCGTAGGCTAAGAGTCCGAGATAGCTCTCCATATCTACGATTTGTATATCTAGAATTATAGGATTACAAATATTGACCTATCTTTTCCATTGGTTTAAGGAAATAAGTTGTTCTAGCAGGTGGCCTAGTATAACGTTATGCTTCCCTTGGTAAAGACTCAGATAGTGGACTACTAGTATATAAAGAGCCGTTAAGCAGTAAGTGGGTAAAGTCTCGATGAGCTAGGGTTTAATAAGATCACCATTATTAATATCATAAGATAGATTATAATCAACGAAAAGGATGCTTTATGCGGATGCGTTTAATTGTGACAGAATTAGCGTGTCTAGGTTATAAGGAAAAGTACCGCCAAAATCTAAAATGATTACTGCCGCCTCGAGATATAGAACTCATTGCACTATAAAAACACAAAACTTTGGTTTTATCGGATTATTTCCATGTTGTAAGTTTTTTCCTTACATTATAGATAGTTTGATCGTTCCTCTATCATTTATTCATCTTCTTTTGTATGTTTATTGCTTTACTTGTCATCAAAACCCTAGATTAGATAACCTAAACTGTGTCAGTCTCTCAGGCTGAAACCCTCTTTATCATTAACTTAGGTTTAACATAGAATAGAATAAGTTAGAACTAACTTAGATAACTAAAATACTGATAGAATTAATAATTAACGCTCTCGATCTTAGTGATCGACACCCTACTTACCAACAAAGATACATCTAACCGGGTACACTTCCCGTTAGAGTGTTGTTTTTAGGTATAGTCGGCATAAAATAAATATAGGTTAAAACTTGATACATAAAATTAACCTACTCATTAAGACACATCACAAATATCGAACAAGATAGGATTGTCCCTAATCCGGACATTGTGCATCATTGACTAATTAGACATAACTTGATAACTCTTCTATTTCAGGTGAATTATGGAAGTATGGAATAGTAACCAAGTATCAGTGTCTGGTTTCAAGTTGTAAAAAAAAGGTCACCTGAAATCTGCATCATTTGTCTGTGTTGCATTTTAAAAAAAATGGAAGTCACAATGCATTCATCTTACGTATCTTTTTAAAAACATGATTATATGCATGACACTTTAATTTATCCACGTCATGCAATGCTTACATGTAATAATATTGATATATATTCACATACCTTACTCCATCATATTATGACCTATTAGGTTAAGCATTTTTTTGTGGTTTATTATATTTCAGTCACTATGTCACACTTATCTTCTCCTCGTGATTCTTACGACTCAGACTATGATCCGAGTGAGCATTCGGCTTCAGACATCCAGCCTAAGGTCAAGAGAAAGATTAGCAGTGTCAGGACTGCTAGTCCTCCCCGACCATCATCGACAACTGTCGTACCCCCGACTAGGACATATTTGGAGATGTCACAACCAACAACCCCCACTTTATGGAGACAATCACCACCCTAACCCCCGTACGAATGAGCAATGGATACACAGGACAGAACCTAACAATCCACAACATGTGTCGTGTTGGACCTCGACCAAATACAAACTGCAACCCTCGCATCGCTACAGGGATACCAATGGAGTATAGGTCTAGCATGAACCCACAGAAGCTTATGAGGATTACTAGGAGAGTAACGACCTTATAATTGGTACGTAGGTTGGTTGAGTCGACCAAGGCGCAAAGATATTCTCAAAGTTTGATTTAAAATCAGGATTCCATCAAGTTGCTATGGATGAAGAATCAATCCCATGGACTGCATTCTTAGTCCCAGGAGGACTCTATGAATGGTTGGTTATGCCATTTGGTTTGAAAAATGCCCCAACAGTTTTTCAACGAAAAATGGATAATTGCTTCAAAGGAACGAAATCATTCATTGCAGTATATATTGATGATATACTGGTTTTCTCAAAAAATGAAAAAGATCATGCAAAACATTTGGAAAGAATGTTAAAGATATGTGAAGATAATGGTCTGGTCTTATCTCTAACAAAAATGAAGATAGCAGTCTCAATAGTAGATTTCCTGAGAGCAGTCATAGGAGAAGGAACAATAAAACCTAGCAACACATATCATACCAGAAGATTGTAAACTCAATGGAATGAAGAGCTTAAGACAAAGAAAGGATAAGGTCATTCTTAGGACCTTTATTATTGCTCGAAATCATATCCCAAAGCTTGGGATACTCTTAAGGCCACTTTATGAAAAAATAAATGCTCATAGAGATAAAAGACTGAAGCCCTCTGACTATGAATTAGTCAGAAAAATCAAAGAACAAGTTCAAAATCTTTCGGACCTAGAAATTCCATCGGAAAATGCTCACATCAGCTTGGAAACAGATGGATGCATGGAAGGATGGGGAGGAATAGTCAAATGGAAAAAGAGCAAAGAAGATCCAAGGAGTTCAGAAAGAATTTGTGCATATGCAAGTGGCAAATTCTCAACAACTCAGTCGACAATTGATGCCGAAATCAATGCATGCATTAACACCTTGGAGAAGTTGAAGATTTACTACCTTGACAAACAAGAAGTCACTCTAAGAAACAAATTTTCAAGCCATCATTAGTTAATTACAAACAGGTGATAAAAAAACTAATAGCAATAAATCCTCAAGGGTTAGAATGGATCAAGTTATGCAGTCACAGGAACAGGCGTCAAAATTAACATAGAACACATAGAAGGAAAACATAACACCCTTGCTGATGTCTCTTTCAATACTTGCTAACCTTTGTTTGCAAATTGCATAGGAGAAAATGAAGGAATTAGCAACACAGCTCTTTATCTTAGTGGAGGAAGTTCAACATACCCCCAATAACCTTTTCAGAAGAAATATGAAACTACCGCGAAGAAGTCATGAGATTTCCAACCACTTCCTAGATTCTTCACAAAACATCTTCAAACCTGAAGAACCAGGAGCATTATACAAACGTTACCACTTCAAGGGCCAATCAACCCCAACCGAGAATGGATAAATCTGGTGCTGGGAGATCAGTCGCCCAAGGAGACTTAAACTTTCATGCACAAAAGAAGCATTAAAGCCCTGCGAAACTATAAGCAATCATATTATGCAAAAGCCAAAATATGCTTTGGACATCAACCAAAGACAACTACTGTCAGACAAAGAGGAAGATGTTCGAATTAAACAAAAAGCCAAAGTTATCCTCAACAAAACTGGAAGCCCGACACAAAGATTAGGACGTCAATAAACAACTAACCACTCAAGAAGATGACGCAATCAAAGACAATGGCCCGTAACCACTTTACAATAGGAAAGGATTTCTAGAAGAATAGACGTAAGCATGACGATCAATTTTGAATTATGGACCCAGGAAGGATTATTATTATGTCTCAAGAGATAAAAATTAATTGTCCGTTCCCCTTAGTCAAAAAGAAGCTCGAAGGGCCCCGGTAATGTAACCAAATTCCACAAACGTGTGGCTAAAACAGATGGTCCGTGATTTTGATTGTTGGTGTGGATGGTGGGCAAATGGCCACAATAATGTGTGTCTTCATGCCATCTTTAATGTTTAATTTATTTAAGTTTTAAAAAAGTCAAGATATCGGACCATCAATGTAATATAAAATAATGGCCCGAATATGCTTTCGAATATGCTATATGCCAAAGCATATTCCTAGTTTATTCCTTTTCATTTGGCCTATAAAAGGTGTGTAATATCAAGCTTCCGTGGTGTTTTAATAAAAAGGTGTGTTTTAAGTAATACTTGTACTTTAAAGTTTTAGTTTTTGAGCTTTGGTACAAGATAAAAATTCCTGGCAACATAATTTTCATCTTGGTATTAGACAATTACGTCCTGGCGTTACATTTCGGAGATGGTACTAATTTGAATAAGTTGGAGTCTTTTGGTGCAAAAAATTCGTACAAGTGAGATGTTTTCTTAAATACCTTTTTAAAGCGTGATGCCTTAGTAGCTTTCAAATGATTGCATTGTTTTAGTAACAAAACCTATGTATTATAAGGTACGTCTAAACCTCAATATTGTTGAATATTATTATTCAACCCGTGTTTGGAAAAATGTTTTAACATATAAATTCTTTTGTATCAGTCTATTATGCCCATCTATTACAATTTTAAAATTTTAAAATCTTTATTATACACTACTTGAATTATATTTTATTAAAACTCTTGTATTACGATTTAGGTTGAGAAACCAACTTTGTTAAAGGCTATAAAGAAATACAAGTTGTTTATAGATGCGTCTTTTTGCATGATTATCATTCCTGAAAATTTAAAACTATGCATGGAAGAATTTTATCCTTACTCTACATAAACTTTTGTGGCATCTCTTTTTACATAAAGATTATTACGATAAGTACCAAATTATATTACACATTTTATATGTGCACGGATTATACCTTGGTCAAAGTATTTGCTTAAATATATATATTTGGGACAAATTTTAAAACCATACCTCAAAGAAGAAACACACACAACTCAGGAACAAATCTTGGAAACCAATTACGGTACCTCTATAGCATACGAACCTAGAGCAAATACGAGTTGTTTCACTAGAATGTAGGCTGATTAATTTATTTTATTTCTAAGGAGTTAAAAAGAGGATTGACCTAGGTCCCATAGAGTTGAAAATCTTCGACGTAGTAGTAGGGATGGATTTGTTAACTAGGGTTCGAGCAGAAATTGATTGTTTCACGAAGATTGTTCGAGTACTGGTATGTGTTTAATTACACATACCTTTTACCTTTAAAAACGAGCTAAAATAACCAAAAACGGACTTAAAATGCCAAATATATGCTTGTTTTGCTAATTGTGTTATGCAGGAATGGATATCTAAGAAAAGGACGAAAAATAAAGCCAAAACGACAAAACCGGACACGGAATGGAAAAGCGCGGAAAAGACAAAGTCCAGTCTAACAAAAAGCCTGAAAAAGTCAACCCCGACAAATCCAAAAGTCAACATGTGAAGAAAAATAAGTTTGAGGGTTAAAATTGCCAAATCCTAAACTTGTTTATGAAAAATAAAGAAGAAATGAAGAGAAGGCCAAACTTGCCAAATGCCCTAAAGATTAGAACCCCAAGGGCCAAAGCTGCCAAGGTTAAAGAAGTTATAACTAACAAGGACGTGTACTGCAACTCCATGTATAACCTTTGGGGACTAAAACTGCCAAGTCCCCAACCTTATATCACCACAAGGACCAACCTTGCAACACTCCTTATAACCATGAGGGACCAAAAGTGGCAAAACCCTAAACCCTTCCCTGTTAAACTCATAACCCCTTTTCCCGCCCATTTTTTCCCCCAAACAAGTCACGGGTTTCTCCACCCCGTTTTATCCCATAACCCCAATTCCACCATGGATAAACCTTTCCCCCCTCCTCCACTATCATTCCCACCAGCCCTAAAACATTGTCATGTTAGCAATCTCCCAATTTCCCATGAAAAGTAGCCGAATCAATGGCTAAGATGGTTTTGAAGAAGCACAATGTTATCAATGGCTGGGATTAACTCCTTGAAGTCTCTCACAGAAGAAACACAAGAAGAAAGAGCTGAAGACATAGCTTATAGTATAAATAGAACCTTAGTGATAGCCGAATGGGAGATAGCTTATTTTAGTTAATTACTTTTTAATTCAGTTAAATTTATGTTTGTTTCAGCTTATTTAAAGTTCTTTGTACTATTTTCATCAATTAATGAAGTATTGAAGTTTTTGAGAATTTATACCCGTTTCAAGTTTTTACTGTTAAAGTGCTTAATTTACCTTCTTATGTATCAAAAAGCTCTTAAAACACTTATTGATAAGCTATGTTCACCTTAACAAGTATTAACTACGAAAAATTTGGACTTACACTTGAAAAATTCACTCAAATTACCACAGCTTATTGAATTGGATGATAAGCCAAATTTGGATGGGCTTATGGACTACACCAGCTTATTTCTAATAAGCTGGAGCTTGTAGATTGAGCTTTCAATAGCTTATTTGCCCTTGTTTAGAGCAAAGGGCTTGGTAAGGGTTCCTCAGTTTTCAATTTTTAGCTTATTTTGTGCATTGCATATTACACTATTATTGCTTAATTTTCTTTTGGTGGTATGCTTATTTATGCTTGTTGTTGCTTACTATTGCTTAAAATATAAGTGTTGTAGTTTAAAATTCCATTGTGCAAGTTTTTTTTTCTTATTTTCTATCTTAATTAGCCTAGTCACTGTCACTTTTTATTCTAGCTTATTTTAGTGCTTATTTATTGTTGATATTTGCTTATTAATGTCATTTATGCTTATTTAACTTACTTTCTTCAATATCCATGGCTTAATTCACTTTTAATTAGCTTAAAAGTCCTTTGACAGGATTTAAAGGGGTGTTTGGGTTAAGAGTAAAAACGGGTCAAAGCAAGTTTTGGTATGGGTTGGGGTCATAAGGTAGATTTGGCTTAAGTATTTAAGCTCATCTAAGTCTGTTTTTCAAAATATTTTAAGTTTGAAAAATGTTTTTCAAGTTTTTACACAGAGTGTCCTCTTAAAACCTGTGATTGTGTGAAGTTCAAAAAGAACTTATATCATAAGCTCTTGTAAGTGTTAGTTTTAGTTTTTAAAAGAGTGCATTGTGTGTCATACAAGGAGTAAACAAAAGCTTTGTGACACTTGACTCTTTGAGTCAAAGCAGTCCAACAATTAAGTTCCAAATTTTTGTTTAGCAAAAAGCCCCTTTTTTTCCATCTCAAGATCACATGTACTTCCATTGATTTTAGAAGCCTAGATCTTGAGCATAAGCTCACCTTAAGTCCTTTTTCATTTGTTTCAACTTTTCCTTTTCATTTGAGCTTATTTGACAGCTTAAAATAAGCTGTCAAATTAAGAAGTAGTGGCAACCTATGTCTTAGCTTATTTTCTCCCTGTGCTAAGGGGTAACTTTTAAAAGCCCTCTTTTCCTAGCTTTCTAGTGAACATAAGTGCAAGCTTTTGGCTTGTCTTTAGAGCCAAAAACTCTTTGTTAAATTTCCTGCAGTTTCAGTCCTAAAAAAAGCTTTTAATTAGCTTAGTTTTGAGCCAAAAGTGGGGTCCCTGAAGCATTTCACACAACAGTACTAAACTTCCATTCAAGGAGTACTGCTGTGTGCCTAAAGCCACTTTCCTTCTAGCTTATTGAAGATTAGCTCAATTGCTTATTTGTACTCCTAATTTGCTTATTAGGGTGGTGTAGTAGTGTGATGTGCTTATATTGTCGCATTTTCCTAGCTTATTTAGAGTAAACAGTTAGCCCCTTTTGCTTTTTAGCTTTGTTAGCTTTCTGTCAACTTAAGCTCTCCTTTCAAGCTTATTTGATGTTAGTTTTTAGCTCATAGTGCTTATTTAGCTTAAGTTTAGATAGTTCATTAAGCTTTTTAGTCCTAGCTTTAGCTTAAATGTCAAGTGTCCAAGATTTAGCCTTCTAAGCCCCTTAAGCTCAATTTCAGTTTCTGTCTAGTGTAGCTTTTTCTAGCTTGTTTAGTGATTACATTTAGCCTTTTAGTGCTTATCTAGTTTAGATTAAGTCCCTCCCTTAGCTTATTTAGCCTAAGTTTTAGCTTATTGGTGTTAAGTGTCCAAATGACTTAGCTAGTTTAAGCCATTAAGCTCACTTTTAGCAACTGTCGTTTTTAAAAGCTTATTTTCAGCTTATTCCTAGCTTTTTAGAAAAAGTCGTAGTTTTGAAAGTTGTTAAGCTCCATAAGCTGAACAACTTTGGTTCACAAAGTTTTCCAAAAAAAAAGAAAGGAGACAAGGGGTGACCCGGGTGAGCAAGACTCGAACCCGGGTCTCTACCCTCGTACACCTCTCTTTTTGTACACACACATACCGCTGCGCCCTTGGGACTTTTACGTTAGTATCCCAAGGGCCAGGGTATTTAAATGGAGTTTTTTGGCTAATTAACCATAATGCTGTTTACAGCTTATTTGGGGGCTTATTATAAGCAATTCTTTTGATACTTATTTTTCGTAGGATTATTATAGTGTAAAGTATTTTTAGTACAATTTTTCAAATTTTTAAGTGTCGTTTATTATTTTTAGCAAATTTATTTTCGTAAAAAGTTTAAAAAAATTCATAAAAAAATTCAAAAATTATCAAAAAAAAAATATTTTTCTCCTTTAGAAAATGTTTCTTTAGCCCATATAGTTTTGAAGAATATAAATATAAAAGTTTTTCGAAGGGTACATTTTGTAACTTTTCTATTTTTAAAGAACGTGGTCGGGTGCGGTTTTGTCTTGACTCCGTTTTTTGGGTACCAACGACTCCAGTTTTCAGTCTTAGTCTTTTCTCATTCTTCGTTATTTTGTCTCCTCGAGTAGTTTAGAAGTGAAAATTTCTTTCTTGCGTAGGTTTAATTTTGAAGATTTTATAAGTTTTTCCTTACTTCCCTTCCCCCTTTGTTCGGGATTCGTGCTCCCGTTTTTCAGCTTAATTTCGTAATTTTTAGGTTTTTCTTAAACGTTTTTGTTTATTATTGTTTAATTTAACTTCCTGCACTCTCAAATCATTTTTCTCATTCAAACTCCAATCTTCCGACTGTATCGATTCTCCAGTCCAGCCTCGTTGGGGATAAACGACCCGGGAACATTCTATACTACTTCTCGGTATCATTGATTGTGTTTTAGATTACACTTGCTATATATATTTTATATTTTATTATATATTTTAAGGTGTAGTTTGGCACCAATCAATTTTTGGCGCCGTTGCCGAGGAGGCTGTGAAACCGTTTATCGTTACTTGCATGTGTGTGTTTTGAAAGCGTGAAATTATAAAAAAATAAAAAAATTAAAAATTAAAGGAAAAAAGTACAAAAAATATGTGAGTAGTCATTTTCTGTATTATTATATAATTGGATCATTTGAAGAAAGGAAAAAACGAAGACGAAAGAACGGGGAGAAGGTGGGGAGGGGGGAAAGCTGTCGCGAAAGATATTAACTGGAGGCGGAAACGCGAGAGGTGTTCTGATATGAGGCAATTATCACAGGGAGGAGAGGGGAGATCGGATGGGGTGTTGACGAACTCGTGTTGATACGTGGTTCTCACAGGAGAGGAGATTTGTCACGTACACACATATTTGGAATACTCTCGAGAACACAATCTTGTAGATAGTTACTGATATTCTCCGATGAATCTCCCGAAAAGAGAGTACATACAGCGCTTCACCGTGAAGGGTGTGGTGCACTTCTATTCTTGCTTGCATCACATCTGCCAAACTCATATCGAAAAAAAGATTTAATAACTGCCTTTTGTGTCCTCTTACGACATACGGCTCACCTTCGAAAAGCTAAACAAACTATAAGTGGGTAAAAGGAGGGTTGTTCCGAGGAAGCTACGACCCAAAAGTGAGAAAAAGCTCGAGCGGCCTATTCTACTCCTCCGCTCACCTGTGCGTTTACCTTTTTGAGAGCTACCGTGAAGTAAGTAGATTATTTGGTTGAAGTTGTCTTATCTCATTGACCGGTAAAATCAATTGTGAATAAATCATTAAAAAACACAAAAAATTAGTGTAAATTTTCTTTTTTAAAATTTCTATTTATTGTGCATGCGACTCGTTCTCAAGCCCGTAGACTCGACAACCACAAGTTCGACAAATTCTGTTGAATCATCCATTATGAGAAACCTGATAAACTCCATAGTTACGATGGCTGATAATCGTACTATGGCGCAACTCTCGAAGCACCCACCGAGGGGGTACGAGGATGCCGATAGTTAATCGGAAATCACCGCGAATAAATTTGAGATCAAGCATGGTCGTTCTGAATCTTGTCCAAAACAACAGTTTTTTGGAAATGATCAAAGAAGACCCCATGTTCACATCCGTTAATTCAACAAATTACTTCTACGGATGAAGATTCCGAACGTACCAAATACTTCGGTTAAACTTATGCTTTTCCCGTTTTCTCTTCGAAGGGCAGCCCGGAATGCTGGAAAAAGAACCCCCTCGGTCGATTGAAACATGGGATGATCTTTTTACGAAATTTATTAACAAATTCTTCCCTCCCTCTAAAACGACAAATCTCAGAAATGAAATCACGAGATTTCAGCAAAAATTTGATGAGACGTTTTTATGAGGGTTTTGGGATCGTTTTCAATGATCAATAAAGGGATCCCCCATCATAGGTTTTTAAGAATTGCAATCAACTCAGATAACATTCTATAATGCCCTAAACTCAATTGATCAAGATTCATTGAACTCTGCTGCCGGTGGTAACTTCTTAGACAAAATGCCTCGAGAATGTTTAAAAATCATCGAGAGCAAGTCTAAGGTACGTCAACCAAGAAACAAAGCTGTTGTAGCTAAAATGAGTACCAGCTCTTCCACCCAAGCAGTCTCATCTGATGTTGCTGAACTCAAAGACATGGTTCGGGCATTAATTCTCGACAGAAAGAACCAAACCCCAGCTTCCGCCCCCGTAAAAGCGGTTGAACAAAGTTGTGTAACTTGTGGGGGAGGTCATTCTTTATCAAAAGCTGTCAGCCACCTAAATAGCAACATTTACCATGACATTAATCCCAAGAGAATGTGTCCCAGGCCGCTGCGGCCAATTTCAGCCAAGGCCCTAATTCTGGTTATCGACCTCCGATGGTCTCAAATCAAATTCGACCTCCTGGTTTTCCTCCCGTTCAGAATCCTCATGCAAATAGTCAAAACAATTTCAATCGAGGAAATAACTTCAATCAAAACAGAGGAAACAATTTCAAACCAAGGTCAATATATCGACCTCTGCGGTCAATCAACCAAGTAGCTCACAAGAACTCTGCTCCCAGACCCACGGTGGTGTCAAAAACAGATTTTGAAAGACATTTCCACAGCCAATGATCAGTTTGAAAACATGCAAAACCAAGGTCATAACCTGCCAATCCCAAAATGCAAAATTTGACTGACATGCTTTCAAAATTTGTTAACTGCAAAACAGCTTCTACTTTCCGTTCTTGAACTCTTCCTTGTAACACTGATGCCAACCCAAAAGGAAGATTTAAAAGGTATCACTTACCCAAGTGGTGTTTACCATCCAAGGACCGAAATCAGTTAATCATGATCCGATGGTGACAAAGACACGATCCTCCTGCTAATACCGGAAGCACCGAAGACTCCAGCCCTGTTGTTCAAATTCAGTCTCGTAATCCAAATCCTGAGCCAATGTTGCACCTGTTGTTACTTCAATTCCCTAAGCATCAATCCATTTCCATCAAGAAGAAATGATAAAAGCGCAAGAAAACAAGCCAACGACCAAATCTAGAAATTCTATGCAATCTTTAGAGATTTGTGTTCGAGATAGCTTTTACCGATGCCTTGATGCTCATGCCTAAATTTGCTTCGACTTTAAAAACCTTAATCGGAAACAAAGAAACATTGAGCGAATTGGCAAGAACTCCTTTGAATGAGAACTGTTCAGCGGTCATCCTCAACAAGTTACCAAAGAAAACTTGTAGACACTGGCCGATTTACTTATTCATGTAATTTTACAGGATACTACATGCAACGCAAATTGGCCGTCTTGATGGCGAGCATTAATCTCATGGCCTTATTCTTTATGGAACAATCACTCACTTCCTGAATTGACCCCGACTTGCATGACACTAGAACTAGCTGACCGTTCGATCACTAAACCGATCGGTATCGCTGAAGATGTCTTTGTAAATGTGGGAAAATTCCAATTTCCAGCTGACTTCGTGGTTGTTGATTTTGAACCAGACCCCCGAGTACCTTTAATTCTCGGGCGATGTTTCTTGAAAACCAGTCATGCTTTGATAGATGTTTATGAAGGTGAGATTACCCTTCGTGTTGGCAAGGAGGCCATCACATTCAATCTGGACCAAACTTCAAGATACACAGCTGATTACAACCATATGACGGTAAACAAAATCGACGTCATTGATATGGCTTGAGAAAGTAATCTCAAAGGTCCCTAAGGATTTTCAAACGTGATCGCGAGTGGCAATCCCACTCCATATTTTGAGCCTATTGTTTCTACTGCTTCTCCAAATCTCACTCCTTTCGGGGACAGTGATTTTCTTTTATTTGAAGAAGCAGATTCGTTTCTTGCTCTAGAAGATGATCCAACTTCATCTGAAGTTGATCCAACTTATCAGGATCCTGAGGGGGACATCCTGCTTCTAGAAGCAATTTTGAACAGTGAACCACCACCCCCCTCCCAAATCAAGAACAATATCTGCCTGGAGTTAGGAAAGAACTCAAACTCTGTGAAGATAAAACCGTTGAATCTTCCGTTGATGAACCTCCCGAGGTTGAACTCAAGGAACTGCCACCCCATCTTGAATACGCATTTTTAGAAGGTGACGACAAGTTGCCTGTCATAATTGCTAAAGACTTAAAAGATGAGGAAAAGGCAGCTCTTCTCAAGGTTCTCAAGTCCCACAAGCGAGCCATCGCTTGGAAACTCTCCGATATAAAGGGTGTTAACCCAGAATTAAGTACCTCACTAAAATTCTAATGGTAAGAAGGACTACGAACCATCTGTGCAAAGTCAGAGAAGGGTAAACCCAAAAATCCACGACGTTATCAAGAAGGAGGTTGAAAAACTCCTTGACGCTGGATTGATTTACCCCATCTCTGACAGCCCTTGGGTGAGCCCGGTACACTGTGTACCAAAGAAAGGAGGCATAACCGTCATCACGAATGATAAATAAAAGATGAGAATGAACTGATTCCTACTCGATTGGTCACGGGATGGCGAGTATGTATTGATTACAGAAAGCTTAATGAAGCCACCCGGAAAGATCACTTCCCATTGCCCTTCATGGACCAAATGCTCGAAAGACTAGCAGGAAACCAATACTACTGTTTCCTCGATGGCTTCTCGGGTTATTTTCAGATCCCAATTGACCCAAAAGATCAAGAAAAGACAACCTTTACTATTCCCATATGGAAACTTTCGCCTATCGTCCGCAAGCCTTTATGTGCTATGCAAATGCTCCTGGCACGTTTCCAATGATGTATGAAGGCAATCTTCGCACGATACATGATGAAAAAACGATGGGAAGTATTGCATGGATGACTATTCGGTCTTCGGGGACTCTTTCCTCTACGTGCCTATCCCTTTTGGAAAAGATGATGAAAGTGGGTGAAGACACTAATTAGTCCCTAAAATGGGAGAAAAGCATTTCCATGTAAAGGAACATTGTCTTGGACCTAAAAAATTTCTAAGTCGTGAATTGAGGTCGATCGTAGCTAAATTTGAAGTCATAGCCAATGCACGCTTCACTCCACTACTGTTGACAAGGGTCCGTAGTTTCCTTGGGCACGCCGGTTTTTACCGACGATTCATTCAGGACTTCTCAAAAATTGCCCGTCCTATGACTCATTTGCTTGAAAAAGAGACCCCATTTTTCTTCTCTGAAGAGTGTATCGAATCCTTTAATACACTCAAAAAGCGCAATGACGAGGCACCGATCTAATTGCGCCCGACGGGGACTTGCCCTTTGTACTAATGTGCGTTGCTAAGCTGACTTCCGCAATTGGGGCAGCTCCTCGGGCAAAGAAAAAATAAAGCAAATTCCAACCTATACACTAAGCTACAAGACTGATGAACGAGGCTCAAACTCAATACACTACGACCGAAAAAGAATTACTTGCCGTGGTGTATGCCTTTGAGAAATTCCGTTCATATCTTGTTATGTCCAAAAGCATAGTGTAAAACAACATTCTGCCATTAAGTATATCTTGCCAAAAAGATGCAAAGGCAAAGACTGATGCGTGGATTCTTTTGCATCCAAAATTTGACATTGAAGTTCGAGACACAAAAGGACAAGAAAATCTTGTTGCAGATCATCTTTTTCATGACTAGAAAATCCTCACCAAGATAAGTTCGAGAACAGGAAATAAATGAAGCATTCCTCACGAAACCCTCTGGAATACTATAAGCTCTTAAAGATGTATAAACCCCAGTATTGCAGATTTCGAGCAAACTACCATGCGGGAAACAAGTTTATTGTCAAGGGAATGTCGTCCCAGACAAGAAGAATAAATTTCTTCAAAGAAGTTAAACATTTCCTTCTTGGACGGACCCCTTTATGTTTAAAAACTGTGCTGACCCAAGTGATCCGACTGGCGTTTCGGGGCAAGAAGCTTATGAACATTCATCAAAGCCTTGCCACAAGTGGACCCGACTGGGGGACACTATGGGCAAATTACACATGCAAGAAAGAAACTTTGACTCAGTATCTATTGGCCCACCATCTGCAAGTAGCCCTGACTTTGGTCACCCGTTTTTGTGACATTTGTCAACGTCAAGGAAAAATACGCAACGGATAGATGCCACAAACTCCATCCAAGTTTGCGAAATCTTTGACATCTAGGCATGATTTTATTGGGGCCTCCCTTCTTCAAGAGGGAACAATACATACTCGTGGCTGTTGACTACTTGTCAAAATGGGTTGAAGCAAAAGCGCTCCCCACCAATGATGCCCGAGTTGTTTGCAAATTTTTAAAAACTCTCTTTTCTCGATTTGGTGCCCCTCGTGCAATCATAAGTGATCGCGGAACCCATTTTTGCAATGACCAATTCTCAAAGGTCATGCTTAAATACGGAGTCACTCATCGTCTCTCCACCGCGTATCACCCACAAACAAGTGGGCAAGTTGAGGTGTCAAATCGTGGTTTAAAGCGTATTCTTGAGAGAACCGTGGGAGAAAATCATGCCTCCTGGTCGGATAAACTAGATGATGCTCTATGGGCCTTCCGCACAGCTTACAAAACACCCATCGGGTGCACTTCGTATAAGCTTGTGTATGGAAAGGCATGTCATCTACCGATCGAGTTAGAGCACAAAGCCTACTGGGCCCTCAAGCATACAAATTTTGATGTTCAAACTGCGGGTGATCACAGGAAAGTTCAACTGAATGAACTAAATGAACTTCGTGATCAAGCCTACGAAAACTCTTTAATCTATAAAGAGAAAACCAAGAGGATCCATGATGCTAAGATTAAAAACCGCGTTTTCAACGTTGGTGATCGTGTTCTCCTCTTCAACTCTAGACTGAAGATTTTCTCGGGCAAATTGAAATCCCGTTGGTCCGGAGATAAACCCAAAATTCCCATTGTTCAAGTATTTCCTTATGGCACCGTCGAGTTATCTCAAAACTCCGGGCCCAACTTTAAAGTGAATGGTCATCGTATAAAACACTATTTTGGAGGGGACATACCAACCGAAGTTGTCCCGGATCTCCAAACCTTCCCTAAGGACAATTGAATTCAGGGAAATAGGTCAAGCGTCGGGACCTAAAACAAGCGCTTCGTGGGAGGCACCCCATGCTTATCCTTTTTTTTATCTTCAGCTAACTGTGTAATGTGTAGAGATGCACCTTTTTCATTTTTGTGTTGTTTTGTGTTTTGTCCAGAAATTCCCGGATTGTGAAGACTCTCGTGCTTATGGTTTTCACATCCTCAGCTTCAGTTTGGGAATTAAGTATCCAAATCTAATCGACTAACGTTTTATCTTTTGGCAATTCAGTATCCAAATCTAATCGACTAACGTTTTATCTTTTGGCACACTTCATAAACGGCCTTAATTACGAGGAACCTACCCTTTGAAACATCCGATGACGATGTGTAGTTCTAGTATGGGGTGAATCCTTCGATTTGATTTTTGCCTGCAGTCGTTGTTATCACATAATCCCGTTTTACCACCAAATTTTTGCAAAAATATCAAAAAAAAAATGAAAAAAAAAATGAAAAATTTTAAAAATTTTCAAAAATAAAATAAGTGTTTTGTCACAGTTTTGACTTTCCTAATGGGTAGAATGAGAATAATTTTTGACTCGATCGGGCGTGTTGAGCCCTAGCTAGTTCCTCAACTTACCGCTTGTAGGCTAAGCTTTCACGAATTCGATTGCTTCGAATTTTAATAAGGTGAAGAACAAGAAGTGATATAGTTAAATATAAGTTTATATGCTGAACAAAAACTTATATGATTAACTTGTGTTTCCTTTTTCTCCCCATTAGCTTTCTAATCCACCTAATCATACGTGCTCATTCAATTTAACTAAGTCACTCGATGGTTTTTTAGAAAAAGGCATCAAATTTTTAACTTAATTCTTTAAAACAGATTTTTCTGTTCTTAATAATTCAAATGCCAAATAAGCATGAATGAAGTATGAATGCAAAAATGCATGAATATTGAAATTTTGCCAATGAAGCATACATTTGATTATATGGAACAAGTAAAATCTTTGTCGTGATAATCCCACTCTGTCTAACCACGAGTGGGTGTTCAAACAAAGACATCTTTACTTCAGGATTTGGCGTGTGTGTGAATCCTTCAACCAGGAAAGGCGAGGTCAGGTGAGGATTTCAAACTAAAAACACTATCCTTAGCCATATAAGGAAGAAAAGGTATTGTTTGATTTCCCACTACGCTAACAACGGGGTGGGTTTTCAAACTAAGAACATCGGTCGTTGGTTGTGATATCCTACTAGGGAGCGAGGCCTGGGTAGGTGTTCAAACTAAGCAACGCATTCCTAGCTTTAAGAACTTATGAGTATAATGATGAAGATGTTTGGTTGCAAACAGTTCTACAGATAAAATCGTTCGTTCTTTAAAATCAAGGTAACAAGTCCTAAAAAGTTGTTGCTTGAGTCATGATTCACCTTGAATTATCTATAGAAATAAGTTGATCTATGGTTAAGTTGAAATGAGTACACACATTTTAAACCATACATCTCATGATGGGGAGTGAAACATTCACAAGACATAAGTATGAGTGCTTAGCATATAGACTTATATGACAAATGATCTTTTTAAATTGCATGTTTTAGGAACTAGTGAAAAATCGTGGACGATGAAATTATCCGTCAGGACATCCGTAGATTAATTCTATGGTCGTTTCACATACTATGATACCCAATGTTAATGTAATAAAGGATGTCAAAACAGGGAAAGTCAAGAAAAGAAATCCAAAAATATTAAGGGATAGTTATTGTACAAATAAAAAATTGTTGAAAACGTGACTTGCAAAGCTTTTGATTCTTTTAGTTTCCCTTGACAAACACTTTGCTACTTTTTCAAAGAATTAGCGAGGGAGATTGAGATTCTTAGTTTTTCGTAAAATGCTACATTCATAGCATTGCGAGAGGACACGCAATACATTATATGGGGGATTTTGTAATGTGCTTAATTACACATACCTTTTCCTTAAAAACAAGCTAAAATAAACCAAAAACGACTTAAAAATGCCAAATATCTGCTTGTTTTGCTAAATTGTCCTTTTTTTGGCAGGAACGGATAACCAAGAAAGGACGAAAAACAAAGCCAAAACGACAAAACCGACTCGGAATGGAAAAAGACTTGAAAACAAAGCCAAAAACAAAGCCGGAAAGTCAATCAAGTCAAAAAGTCAACTGGTCAAAGTCAAAGTCAACCCCGAGGCCAAAGTCAAAGAAATATAAGTTCAGGGACTGAAATTGTCAATCCCTAAACTTATATATAAAGAAGAAAAGAAAAGAAAAGAAGAGAAGGGCTGATTTTGCAATTTGCTCAAAGTGACAAGTGGGGGGGCAAAACCTTGCAATTACCCCTAACTAGAACACCACAAGGATATGGGTTGCAATGAGTAAAATAATTCCCTTGGTTACTTTGTTTTGCCAAGTCGCCAAAAGTTATATTCCACAGGAAGAATTGTGCAAGTACTCAAGTAACCTAGAGTGACCATTTTTGCCAAGTTCTTAACTTTCACTCTGTACAACTCGCCAACAACAATCCCAACGAGCATTTCCGCTCTGTTTTTCTTTTTTCCCTCCCAAACAACTCACGGGTTTGTTTACAACCACGTTTTACCCCATGAGCCTTCCACCACCCCCCAAGGATAATCAATTTCCCCCTCCTCCACCACCTTTTCCCAGCACAAATGTGCCAACTTGGCAAACCACACCACCCCAAGACCTATTACGACGACGGCTAAGATTGATTTTTAGAAGATTGTAGGCCCAAGATGATAGTTTTAAACCTCTCATAAAACAAACCACCGTGTTTGTGTGTCAGACAACAAGCACAACCAGAAGAAAGAGAAAAAGAAAGACACATAGTTGTTATATTTTTCGGCTATAAATCAGCCTTGGGTAAGCCATTGTGCAAAAGATAGCAAGTAAAATTCAGTTTTAATTCAGTTTTTAATTAAGTTTTTATTGTAGTTTAAAGTGTTTTTAAGTTAATGTCTTTTATGCAATTGTAATTCTCAGTTTTAATAAAAAATTAAGCTCTTTTTACTCAATAAGCTCTCAATAAGCTCATTAGAGCTTATTCTTGCTAATAAGCTCTAATTTAGCTTAAAACTTGTTATAAGCCCTTTCATACTGTTTTAATTTGAATTCAGCTCATAAATGTCCATTTGAGTGCATTTTGGAAGCTATTTGAAGTAATAAGCTCCCAAGAGCTTATTGAGCTTATTGCTCAGGTTTAGAGGCTAAGGAGCCATTAGGACAGGGTTTTTAGGCCACTCACTCAGAAAGAGTGGCCTTGGTTCTGAGACTACAAAAATCCAAGGTTTCATTTCTTAAGCCTCATTCTAGCTTAATTTTAGCTTTATCTTTTGCTTATTTCTTGTCAAATTTGTTCAACTCTCTTTAATCATGTCTGTTTAGGCTTAATCTCTAGCTATTTTGAGTTTTCATTAGGTTAAAATTGTGTAACTTTAGTTTCTCTTTAATTCTGTCATATATAGTAGTAATAAGCTAGCTGAGAAACTAGCTTATTTTTATTAATAAGCTAGGACTTTTAGTTTTAAAATAGTTTAAATAGGTCAAAATAAGTAGAAGTAGATAAAAGGTTTTTAAAGTTTTAGTTTAAAAATGGATTTTAAACCCATTTTGGTTTGACAGTTTTTAAATAAAGGGGTGTTTGGTATAAGCCTTAAAGTGGGTCAAAACAGGTTTTGGCATGGGTTATGGCCATGAGGTTAACTTTAGTTTAAGTTTTTAAGCAATTTTAAGCTGTTTTTAGAAAGTTTTTAGTTTTAAAATAGTTTTCTAAGGTTTTTAAAACTGTGTTTATAACTGTGAGATTTTTAAGTAACCCACAAGTGCTTATTTGATTAAGCACTTGTGGTTTGAGTTTAAGCATTCAAAAAGGTGTGTTTTGTGTGTCTAAAAAAAATCTTTCAAAAGCCTTTGGTCTTATGACTTTGGTGAGCTCAAAAACACCAAGTTTCTTTTCTTGTCACATTTTGATAAAAAACCAAAAGACCTACTTTCACACCGAAAAATAAGCAAGTTAAAAATGCTTTTAAAAGCTCAAAATTGGTGCAAACAGCTGTTTAGTCTATAAGCACTCAATCATCTGTTTTGAGCTCTTTGTATTTTTTAGAGCTTATTTTGACAGCTTAAAATAGCAGTCAAATTAAGCCTATAGAGCTTTGCCTTAAAGCTCCCCTGGTGCAAAGGGGGAACTTTAGGCTCACCTTTCTCAGCCATTAAGAGCAATTAAGCCTAAGTTTTTGGCTTATTTTAAGAGTATATAAGCTCTTAAATAAGCCCTCAAAGTTTCAGGCCTTAGGAAGCTAATTAGCTAGCTTATTTCTAAGCTAAAACATGCCCTTTGGCTGTTTTTGAATCCCTTAGGCTGAGGGATTGCTTAATTTTTTTATTTTAGCTTATTTAGCTTATTCTATAAGCTCAAATTGTTTCCCAAGAGCTTTTTAGGTTAGGTTAGATATTTAGTTTGCTTATTTCTTTTTTTTAGCTTATTTGTCCAAGTCTTAAGCATTTTAGTCTTTTAAGCTCATTTTAAGCTTTTCTGTTATAATAAGCTTTCCAACAGCTTATTTAGTTTAGCTTTTCTTTTCCTTTTTAGCTTATTTAGGTTAGTTTAAGCCCCTTAGCTTACCTTAGTAATTGGCCTTAGCTAATTTTACCCTAAAGACCAAAAGACTTAGACAAAAAATTGCCTTTAAGCTTAATAACCACTCTGTCAACCTAAGCTTATTTATAAGCTAATCATTGCTTTTCAGCAAAAGCTCTAGTTGACGAAAGTATGTTAGAGCCCCACGGAGCTTAACAACTTTCTTCTTTGAGTTATTTTTTTTTTCAAAAATACAAATAAAAGGGGAAGATACATGGTCCGGGTAAAGCACGAACTCGAACCCTGACCAAGCGATACATCCCCTTATTACACAACACAACTCAACCACGCGCCCATTAGTGTCTTGTTTCGTTATAGACCTAGGTGCTGTATGTTATATACATTTTGGCTCATTAAGCCTATAAGCTGTAAAAGCTTATTTTCGGGGCTTATTGAATAAGCTGTGTTGTGTTTGTTATTTTTCGTAGGTACTTTATAAACCCTAGTATTTTTAGAAAAATTTTCAGAATTTTTAGTGATCGTTTAATATTTTTTATAATTTAATTTCGTTAAAAGTTTATTTAATTCATAAAAAATACAAAAATTATCAAAAAAATATTTTGCTTTTTTAGAAAATTTTCTTTTACCATCTAGTTTGTAGGAAAAATATAAAATTTTTCGTGGGGTCATTTTTACAATTTTTTACTTTTTAAAGCACGGTCCGGGTACGGGATTTTGTTTTGACTCGTTTTTGGGTCAAACGAACTCCGTTTTCGGTCTAGTCTTTTTCATTCTTCGTTATTTGGTCCATAGAGTAGTTTAGAAGCAAAATTTTCTTCGTAGGCTTATTTTTAAAGATTTTAGGTTTTCCCCCTTTTGTTCGGGATTCGGGTCTTCGTTTTCTAGTTTAATTTCATAATTTCTAGGTTTTTCTTAAACGTTTTAGTTCGTTATTGTTTAATTTGACTTTTTCAACTTCCCAAACTCATTCCTTCCTTCAAACTCAAATCTTCGATCGTATCGATTTACCATTCCAGCCTCGTTGGGGATAAACGACCCGGGAAAGCTCTATACTACTTCTCGGTATCATTGAACTTGTTGGTTTTTACACTTAGATATATATTTTATATTTAATTATATATTATATATATTTACGGTGTGAATCCGGCCGATCAGCTATCCATTCACTCTTTGCACAATTTAAATTAAGTAGGCATTTTACCCTTTTTAAGCTATAAACTGTTTTGCTTTTTCTGAGCTTATTTATAAGATCTTTTTCGAACTTTCTATTTTTCTTAGGTTTGTTATAGCTCTAAGTATTTTAGGTATTTTTTTTAGAATTTTAAAAATTAGTTTAATATTCTTTATAATTTATTTTCATTAAAAGTTTTAAAAATTCATAAAAAAATACAAAAATTATCAAAAAAATAATTTTCTTTTTTAGGAAATTTTCTTTAGTCATATTTTACGTAGGAAAAATATTAAATCGTTCGTAGGGTCGTTTTTGCAAAATCGTACTTTTTAAAGAACGGGATTTACCCCCCGTTTTTGTTTTTTCATTTTAGAGCTCGTTTTAACTCCGTTTTCGGTCTAGTCTTTTTCGAGAGGTCATTCCATTATTATATCTCTATATCATCTATCTCTCTCTATGAGAGTGGGGGGGGAAGGGGGATTAAAAATTTTATTTGTAGGGTAAATTTTTTTTAAGATTTTTGGTTTTTGACCCCTTGTTCGAATTCCTGTTTCTCTCAGTTTTTTTTTTTTTGTTTTTTTTTTTTTTATTTTTTATTTTTTTATTTTTTTTTTTTCATTTTTGGTTTTTTATTTTAATTTTTATTTTTTTTAGTTTTTTTTTTTATTAATTTTATTTTTTTTTTTTTATTTTTTTATATTTTTTTTTTTTTGATTATTTTTTTCTTTTTTTTTTTTTTTTTTTTTTTTTTTATTTTTTTATTTATTTTTTTTTTAGATTTTTTTTTTTTTCTTTTTTTTATTGTTTTTTTTTTTTTTTTTTTATTTTTTTTTTTTTTTT
>BQNB010013364.1:0-35000 GCA_026074375.1 Tanacetum coccineum | reverse complement strand
AAAAGCGGTAGAGGAAAGTTTATGTTAACTTAGCGTGGTGCTCATGATCCTACCAAACATGTCCAGCAACCACATCAAAGTTTATTTTCGAGATAATATTCAAGAATATGTCACATCATGCACCGCATCTACTACAACCAAGGAAACACCGTTATCGAGCCCCGATTTGCAAAATCAAATTTGACCATCACGTTTTTCCTCCCGTACAAAACAATCATAATGTGCAAAATCCTTAACAATCGGAATCTTCTACGTTTTAATGTCTTAACCTCACGGTCCATAATCTCTAAGGGTTCCTCGACAAAATGAAGAGTTTTGTCGATCTTGATCTCGTCCAATGGCACATGCAAAGTAGCATCCGCCAAACACTTTTTCAAATTTGACACATGGAATGTGTCGTGCACCTCACTCAATTCTATAGGCAATCTCAACCTATAAGCTACAGGGCCAATCCTTTCAAGGATTTCAAATGGTCCTACATACCTTGGTGCCAACTTACCTTTCTTCCCTAAACGCATCACGCCTTTCCAAGGCAACACTTTCAGTAACACTTGATCTCCAACCTCAAACTCTAGGGGCTTGCGCCTATTGTCAGCATAACTCTTTTGACGATCTCTTGTCGCTTTGAGCTTCTCCTTGATCAGAACTACCTTGTCAGTCATATCTTGAACCAACTCGAGCCCAATCAAACTACTTTCCTTAATCTCAGCCCACAGAACGGGCGACCTATATTTCCTTCCATGCAATGCTTCAAACAGAGCACACCGTATGCTCGAATGATAACTATTATTGTAAGAAAATTCTGCTAACGGTAGGTGTACATCCCAATTGCCACCAAAATCTATCACACACGCCCTTAACATATCCTCCAAAGTCTGAATTGTACGCTCGCTTTGTCCATCCGTTTGAGGATGATAAGCTATACTCATATCTAGTCGTGTCCCTAAATCCTTTTGCAATGTTTGCCAAAATCGCGATGTAAAACATCTATCTTGATCCGAAATAATCGACACGGGAACTCCGTGTCGAGCGACTATCTCATCGACGTATAACCTTGCTAGTCTCTCAGTACTATAATCCTCTCGCATTGCCAGAAAGTGAGCCGACTTAGTCAGCATGTCGACTATTACCCAAATCATATCTTACCCACTCTTTGTCTTAGGTAACTTGGTGATAAAATCCATAGTGATCTTATCCCACTTTCATTCGAGTATCTCGGGCTGTTGCAATAATCCTGAAGGCCTTTGATGTTCTGCCTTCACCTTAGAACAAGTTAAACATTTGCTAACATAAGTAGCAATGTCCTTCTTCATTCCTGGCCACCAGTACATATCTTAAAGATCATGGTACATCTTATCCGCTCCAGGATGTACAGAGTACCTAGTATTATGAGCTTCGTCTATAGTTATTGTAAACACCCCAAGAATCACCTTACTAGCGCCGCGATTTACTAATGGGGTGTTACTTCGTAATACACTAGCAATAGTAAATGAGAACGACTTCTATGTGTCGTTTGAATAATCACATTTGTCTTTTTAATTCAATAAAAATCTGGAGATTTAATAATACATTTGGTCCATTAATTTTGCATCACAATTGAAAAGCTTGAATGTCAAAGACTCCAATGCACATCAATTAGTCCAAGCATCTAATACACTGAGAAAAACTTGCTTACAGTGTCACCATTAACGTTGGTGAGTTTCATAGATTAGTTTAAACTTGGATTGTAATCCAATGTTTATCACAGTACTATGTAAAAATTTCAAAGATTTATAAAGAATGCAAACACATTTTTATGTCAACCATAAGTACAAATCTTATGCCAAAGATTTGTATAAAGAATGCATTTCATACATTTATATGAACAAATATGAGTCACTATTATAATTTCTTATGTGACATTCCCGCACTATACAAATTTTCCGTGCTGCATATATAAATCTTCGTGCCATGTTGGGGAGGCCCGTATGCGTCCCACGATATAATCCGACATGTTTTATAACGTTCGTTTCCAGTGATTGATAGACACCGAAAGGGGGTTGTCAGTCCCGAATAGATCTTAAGTTCGTTTACCAAGTGATCGATATCAACCCGAACAGGGACTCCACATCGAATTAGATCTTTTTCAAACATTCCGCGTCTCAACCTCAAGTGGATTTACAGTCATGACGATGTGAGTAGAATTGTATGTTACCCTAATTTTGGGCAGTGATACAATTACTTGCGTATATATATACTCCCGTTACGGTAGTTCACCTCAAGAACACCAGGGCAGTAAGAGTATTTAAAAATATGTACTCCCGTTACCTGTGGCCCTCTCCATACATGAACACCCGGGGCAATAATTTTATTGTTATCAATTCAATCAGCCTAAGCTAATCTGAAGAACATTTCAAATGTAAAGTATGCATTTGTGACCAAAAATGAAGTCAAATAATGTATTCCATAGCGAACTATGCAAATAAGTATGTAAACACAATTGTAAAACAATCTGTAAAAATGCATTTGTAAATAACAAGCATGTTCTCACCCCAAATATATGTATAACAGTAAAACATTGGCTATAAAATCACAAATCCTTTAAAACAATCGCATAGTTATATGATAACCAAATATAAGTTTTTGTTAGTCAAGCATGTTTCCCCCTCGCGGGTTTATAAAAACATTCAAAAGATTGGAAAGCGAGGTTATGAACTCACATTGGTGGAAAGACACGAATCAATTAATCCTAATTAATCACACACTGAATCTGCATCGGTTCTCGACTACGACCTATAATTATGTCGTTCGATTATAATACACGTATTAGATACGATCAACGATGCGTACATCGTTTACCCCGTAATCATACATATTTTTATAGTATGCAGTGCATTATACAGTGATGAGAAATCTACTTGGCGTCTTTAACCTTAACCTGGTATATTTTGAAATATATACTATTTTTCTGTCAACTATATACTTGTCTACTATATCTAAAAGATGATAAGCCTCGGGCAAAAGTAAAAGGCCATTCTCGATACAACTTCTAGTGTTTCGCCGGAAGGCTGTAAAACGGGCTCGAAAGTGCTCGAAGCGTTTAATTATTGATAAGTCAGATTTAATACATTAAATATATCTTATTTTTCTATTAAAGTGTATATGCGATTTCGATAGGTTTCCTTCGTGTTTTGACTTAAAAGTCCCCGTTTTTTATATCAAAAAACATCTGTAAAATTATTTTTTGTTATATTTTGTAGATAAAAAATATAATTTATCAACTCTCGATTTCACCGAATCTTTGTTTTGATTTTTTTGATATTTATTATTCGGTATAAAAGGTGAAGGTCCATTTTTGATCCATCTCTCGTCTCAGTTATTTCCAATTATCATCTTTTCATTAAAACAGTCTCGTTTAATATCTCATATTGTATTTTACTTAGATCGCGCATATTTATATTTTTCATCACTATTATATATATATCAACTAATGAACAATTTAATATATTTTCGCGTTATCTTAAATCCTTCTATTTCGGTGTCATACTCACTCAAAAACGCACGCACCCCGGCTGTTTTCGCAGCCAAACCCAACAGCCCTCCTCGGCTGTTAAACCAAACAAACCAAACACGCCCTTGTATTATTGTTAAACGAAACGCACTCTGTTGCATTTTTATAACAAAACCAAACGCCCCTATTGTTGCAAACCAAACCCATGCCCGACTCACTTCCCCGGCTGTTAACCCAACAGCCACGAACCAACGAACCCTTGTTGGCTGCTAAACCCCACAAACAAACACTCCCGGCTGTCCCGAGCCTAGCCCGACCTAAACCCACAACCAAACACCCCCCCTAGCTGCTAACCCCAGCCCGACAGCCCCTCGGCTGTCCCGGCTGTCCCCGAGCCTAAACCAACAAACAAACCAACCCAAACAACCCGACCCGACACCACCTTCCCCCACCCCCCCCCCCCCCCCCTTGTGCTTGTTGACACGCGAAACCACAAACATCAACCCGCCCTTGGGGGTGGCTGTTACAAACACACACGAACCACCCCCTTTTGTTGTTCTTCGCAGAATCAAACCAAAACGAACACCCCTTTATGATATAACCACAGTCCCAAACGCACCTCTTTTTGTGGTAGAAGGTGTGGGTTTTGGTGGCGAGGAGATGACGTTGATTAGTGTTGTTGGTGTTATAAGTGAGCGTCGGTGGTTGAGTGGTGGTGGTGGGAAATGGCTTGTGAGAGGAGGAGTGGTAGTGGGGATCGGATAAATCCAGGTTGTGGGGTTCATTTTGGTCTTAGCCCGGAAAATATTTTCCGCTGGTGGTTGGTGGTGGTCGCCGCGCCGGAGGGGTGGCGGGATAATTGAGGGAGAGGGAGATTTTTAGTTATGGTACACCCGATAGGGTTTAAGGGGTTAGGGTTCTGGGTGTCGTTGCTTAAGGGAGGGTGAAGGGTTTAGGGTTTATCACGAGGGTTAGGTAGGGTTATAGATAGGGTTGATATCACAAACGCCGAGGGAATCAGGGAAGGGGAAGGAGTGGTTAGTCTCATAGCATTTATGGGAATAGGGTTAGTGAGAGTGAGTTGTATTGTTATAGTTGTTGGAAATGAAAGAAGTGAATTAAATGATATATATATATAAAAATGAAATGGAAAGTTATAATAGTTTAGGGGTAAAAAGTGTAACATTTTTATTATACTTTTATAAATATCGGTTCGGGACTCATTTGAGCGACTTAACGACAAGATTCATATTCTCGAAACTTGCGCCCATTGTTTTATATAATCATTTTTTGATAAAAATGAGTATTTATTTGATATTATTTCAGAATATTTTATAACTTAATATAAAATTCTCGTTATTTCATTTTGTGAACCGGTTTCGCTCCGTCCGAAATAAAAATGAATTTTTAACTCGAATAGTCGCGTTTTCAAAAACGCTTTTAATTAAAAATGATGATTAATTTATTTAATATTTTTGTTAAATAAATACTGATAACTAAAAACAAATTTAATTGTTTTTGTGTGTCCGCGTTTTGGTTTAGGTTCGGAATATTGTTTGCGGTTGCTGTTTTAGCCTTTTTCGGCTCGTTTCCAGGTCTCGGCAGAACTAAAAACACGTTGTCACGAATGTCATTCCACATCAATTTGTTTTTACGAGTCCGAGTCGTGAAAACTGTGCTTAGATGATCGTTCTTATAAGTCAAAGACCAGACCAAAAAGTCAAAGATTGACATCGTTACATTCTAAATTCGAAAAATTCTCGGAGTTACAGTAGCCTACCCCTTAAAGAAATTCTCGTCCCGAGATTAAAATTTGTGTTATCCGATGTGTGACCGAGAAAAAGGTTTTTTAATTTGATAAACGTTTCGTAGCAAGACGATGATAACATCTTTAGCAAGAGTTGGTGTTTCGGGCACTCTCAACATACCAAATGTTTGGCTAAGTGTGACCAGGATATATAATTCCATAAAGTAGATATTTTAGAAAAATATCGTCACAGTTTTATGATTGAGATTAACACCATGGTATCGCTCTTAATCGAATCCGTTACTCATTCCACAATATTGTCTGCTTTGCCGCCATGCTTTTGTTCGCGAGTCAAACGGTTGATCGCGCGTTCGTTAATGTTTCGAGCATTATAAAATTTTACGACATGTCTCGCTATTAATTATGTATGATCATTTAATATCATTTTATGGACATGGCATCTTTGTTTCCATCGACCTTGGTCATTCAATGCTCGCGTTTAATTAACAACGATATTATTAGATATTTTTAAGATATTTATTAGATATTTTTAAGATATTTATTAGATATTTTTAAGATATTTATTAGATATTTATCTAAAATATCTTTTAGATATTTTTTCCTTTAACTTTAACCCTGTTATCTTAACTAGAGTTTCTTAACCTAGTTACACCCTATATAATGCTCTTACACTAGGAAGGGAAAAACATACAAAACACATTCCTAAGGTGTAAAACACAAAAATAAACTCCCCCATTTCTCTTTATACATTCACCCAAACCGGTGCTACTCTCACTCAAGCACGCTCAACTGCCAGTTCTTGGCAGTACTAGGATGCATCGCGACCTAAGGTCGTCATTACTAGTGGCCGAAATGGTTAGTCCAAATATCTGTTTCGTTCGAAGGTGTTTATCTCGTTTAAGGGAGTATGCATTACTTATAGGATAAAGTTGTATTGTCGGGGACCGCTCCGGGACACCGTAGCGAACCTTAACGTCAATACTTTATAACAATGGTGACGGGATATTGCAACTCAGTCTGTTAGCTCCTCAGACATTTACTATCGCAACGATTTACAATCGCCAAAGTATATAACTTAAGAATGAGTTAAGGTAGCTCCAAATGAGGCTTAAGATTTATCGAGTGGCAAGACACTATTGTGCTTCCTTACCTTTTTAACGGATTCTGATGATTATCGATGTCAGTTGGTTTTATACTCGTGTCATATCGGATACATAGCACATCTTATTTATAATTTTTCATTTACATAAGAGGTCCAAATTTAGTTAGTAAGAAATGATAAACTTTAGTTCGGTTGATTTATAATTTATTATTTAAATGATAAGAGGCGTCCAATCCTTTTAAATAAACAGATTATAAATCATCTAACTTAAAATTCCCGGTTGCAATAACGCGTCACTCTCATAACCTTCAAGGTAGTTGACATGACGATGCATGTGTTCTACTGAGTATGGGACGAGTGATTTAAAACTCGTCTTTAGAAGCTGGAAGTAAAAACTGCCAGGCGAGATCAAATAAAGTTTAAGATAATTAATGGGTACTCGGTTAGAGTAAATATGGTAAAGATCTCTATAAACAAATCAGTATAGTGATTACCATATCGATCCTCCTATTACAAGTCCCGCCTATACAAGACTTGCAATATTTAGAATTCGTACAACAATCCCGTGAAACAGAACTGTGACGGGCTTTGTTAATATAAAATTATCATATCAATATCATATGACAAGTCCCTCTATACAAGACTTGTATACTTAAATTCATACTTTAATTCCATGTACAACAATTATAACGGCTTTCGCGTATTACGTAATTAAATAAAGTTATGAAGAAGAAAAAAAATAATCTTAGAGACCTTGTTTAACTTACAATGTCTTGGAACAAAATGTGACCATTGTGCAACTCACAATGTCTGAGCATATAATTGAGGACCATTGTGCAACTCACAAAGTCTTAAGAAAACGCTCTGGTATTTATATAATTAACTCTATATATAAATTACAATAATCGTACGAGATATACGCGAAAGGAAGCAAGCATATATTTTTATATATATGTATGCCACGTAAGTACTTAATGCAGCACGTAATGAAAACCATAAGCAAGTTAGTGAGTAATGCATTTGAAAACTGTTGTTGTGATGGCAATTATTGGTGACAACGGTTATAGTTGGGTAATTATGAACCTTAGTTCGTCTATAACATTGCATGATTACCAATCTGCTAACACCCCCAAAAATCACTTACAGCGCGCGGTAATACCAATGGGGTGTTACTTCGTAATACACAGCAATGATACTAGGAGAACGACTATAGGTGTCGCTTTGAATATTAACTTTGTATAATTCCAATAAAAATCTGGAATTTTAATAATACATTATGTCCCATAATTTGCATCACAATGAAAGCTTGAATGTAAAGACTCCATGCACATAAATAGTCCAAGCATCTAATCCACCTGAGAAAAACATGCTTACAAGTGTCAACATTAAAGTTGGTGAGTTCATAGATTAGTTTAAACATGAATGTAATCCACTGTATATCACAGTACTATGTAAAAATCTCAAAGATTTATAAAGAATGCACAACACATTTTTATGTCACCATAAGTACCAAATCTTATCCCAAAGATTTTATAAAGAATGCATAATACATTTTATGAACAAATATGAGTCACTATATAAATTCAGTTACAATTTTCCCGCACTATACAAATTTCCGTGCTGCAACTATATAATCTTCGTGCTCATGTTGGGGAGGCTCCGTTAGGTTCCCAACGATATAATCCGACATGTTATAACGTTCCGTTTCAGGATTGTAGTCACACCGGAACGGGGGTTGTCAATCCCGAATAAGATCTTATAATTGTTCGTTTTTTACCAAGTGATCGCTTAAATCAACCCGAACAGGGATCCACATCCGGAATAGATCTATTTCATAACATTCGCGCTCCACCTCCAAGTGATTATTTACAGTTCATGAACGTTAGTTTGTGAACGTGACTTGTATTGTACCCTAATTTTGGTCAGTGATACAATTACTTGGCGGTTTATTTATACTCCCACGTTACCGGTGTTCCCTCCATGAACACTGGGCATGTATAATGTAAAAAAAAAAAATAAAAAATAAATATGTACTCCCGTTACCTGTGTCCCCTCCAGAGAACACCGGGCATTAAATTTTATTGTTTTATCATTTCAATCATGCCTAAGCTAATCTGAAGAACATTTTTTTTCAATGTTTGTAAAAGTATGCATTCTGTGACCAAAATGAAGTCAATAAATAATGTTTTCCATAGCGAACTTGCAAATAAGTATGTAAAACCAATTTGTAAACAATCCTGTAAATGCATTTGTAAACAAGCATGTTCTCACCCCAAATATATGTAAAACCAGTTAAACATGGGGCTATAAAACTCACAAAAGCCTTTAAAACAATCGCCAATAGTATATAAGATACCAAATATAAGAATTTTGTAGACAAGCATGTATCCACCCTCGCGGGTTATAAAACATTTCCCAAAAGATTGAAAGCGAGGTTAAGTTATGAACTACATTGATAAGATCCTACGATCATTATACATATTAATCACAACTGAATCTGCACGATCTTCGGGACTCGACCACGACCTATAATTATGTCGTTCGATTATAATACACGTATTAAATACGATCAACGATGCGTACATCGTTACCACGAAATCATACATATTTTTATATGTATGCAGTCATATATACATGTGATGAGAAATCCACTTGCGCGTCTTTAAACCTTAACCCTGAGTATATTTTATGTATATATACTATTTCCGTCCAATCCTAACTTATCTCAATTTCTAAAGCTGATAAGCCTCGCGGCAAAGTAAAATGCCATTACGAACAACTTTCGTGTTTCGCCGGAAGGCTGAAACGGGCTCGAAAGTGCTCGAATCGTTTAATTAATAGATAAGTCAGATTTAATATATTAAAAATAACTTATTTTCTATTAAAGTGTATATTCCGATTTCGATCCAGTTTCTTCGTTATTTGAACTTAAAAGTCCCGTTTTATATCAAAACATCCGTATAATTATAATTTGTTATATTTTGTAAATCAAAATATAATTTATCAACATCTCGATTCCCGAATCTTATGTTTCGATTTTTGATATTTATTATTCGGTATAAAAGGTGTAAATGTCCATTTTTGGTCCAACTCTCGTCTCAGATATATCCAATATCACTTATACATTAATATCAGTCTCGTTTCAATATTCATATCGTATTTTACTTAGACCGCGCAATTTAATATTTTTCATCACATTATATATATATATCAATTAAATGAAACAATTTAATATATTTTCGCGTTAACTTAAACTCACTTTATTTCTGGTGTCAACACACAACTTGACGCACCCCGGCTGATGGACAGCCAAACGCACCCTTGTGCGTGGCTGTTAAGCCAAACGCACCCTTAGGCTATTTTGACAGCCAAACGCACCCTTGTGGTTGTTAACCCTTAACCAACCAAACGCTCTCGACGCCCACAGCTGTCCCACAGCCAACCCGACATCAAACACCCTTGTGGGCTGTTTAAACACATATCCCAAACGCCCCTTGGTGGTGGCTGTTAAGCCAAACGCACCCTTGCGTGGGTGGCTGCCACCACCAAACACACCCCATGTGTGTTATTCAACAAACCAAACACGCCCTATGTGGTCACAACCTAACCCGACAACCCCTCCCCTTGGCTGCCCCGGCTGTCCCGGCTGCCACCCCGACCTAAACCAACAAACAAACACCCCTTGGTGTTATAAGAAAAACCAAACGCACCCTCCGAGGTGTTATGAACCCACAAACCAAACAAACACCCCTCATGCTTTTATAACCCAACTCGAACACTCCTTTTTCGGGTGGGCTGTCACCGAGACGAACACCCTTGTGGTGTTTGTACCCGGGACCCAAACGCACCATTTTTGTTACAAACCAACCCGACAACCCTACCGTCCCACAGCCCGACCCAACTGTCCCACAGCCCGACCCGACACCCCCCCGCTGTTGACCCGCGAATCACAACCAAACCCGCCCTTGGGGTTGGCTGTTACAACACAACGCATCCCTTTTTGGGGCTGTTAAACCAAACGAAATAAACACGCCCTTCGTGGCTTGTTATACGTGAAGCAAACGCACCCTTGGTGCTATGAAGGTGGCGGTGGCGAGGAGATGGAGGTGGTGACAGTGGTTCGGCTATGGAGATGGTGGCGGGGCTGTGGTGGTGTTGGTGGTGGATATAGGCGCGTGGAAGAGAGTGGGGTGGTGGATCGGGTACATCGGGTTGTGGGGAGTAATTTCGGTCTTCGCCGGAAAATATTTTCCGGCGGTGGTTGGTGGTGGTCGCCGGCGCCGGAGGGTGGCCGGATAATTGGTGGGGAGGGAGAGTTGTGTGTGTATAAATGGGATGGAAATGAATAAAGATGTATAAGTTTTTATATATATATTAATTTAATATGAAAAGTTTTAATAGTTGAGGGACCTAAAGTGTAATATTTTTGGTATAGTTTTTATAAAAACGGTTCGGGACTCATTTGAGCGACTTAACGAACATATCAAATCATCGAAACTATGCGCCCTTGTTTATATCAATTTACTTTTTCTGATAAAAATGAGAATTATATTTTGATAATATTTCATAAATATTATATAACAGTAAATAAAAATATCTGTATTTATTTTGTGAACCGATTCGTCTCCGTCCAAATAAAAATGATTCAACTCGAATAGTCGCGTTATCAAAAACGCTTTTAATTTAAAAATGATGAAAAAAATTATTTAAAATTTTGTATTAAATAAATATTGATAAACAAAAAACAAATTAATTGTTTTTTGTGTGATCCCGTTGTATATTTTGTTCGAATACTGTTTGCGGTGCAGTTTTAGCCCTTTCGGCTCGTTTCCAGGCCTCGGGCAAAACTAAAAAGTTGTCAGAATGTCATTCCACATCAAATTGCTTAGAAGTCCGAGTCGTGAAAACGTGATTTAGATGATCGTTCTTATAAGTCAAGCCAGACCCTAAAAAGTCAAAGATTGACATCGTCAATCTAAATTCGAAAATTCTCGGATGTTACAGTACCTACCCCTTAAAGAAATCTCGTCCCGAGATTAAATTTGTGTTATCCGATTGTGTGACCGAGAAAAGGGTTTAAAATCTTGATAAACCTTTATTTCGTTACTAAGGCAAGACGATGATAGCTTTCTTTAGCACGAGTAGATGTTATCGACACTTCTCAACATACCAAAAGTTTGGCTAAGTTGACCAGGATATATAATCCATCAAGGTAGATATTTTAGAAAAATATCGTCACAAGTTTTATGATTGATAATAACACCACTGGTATCGCTCTCACTCGAACATCCCGCTTACTCAGACCACAATATTGTCCTGTTTGCTCCCTCATGCTCACCCTTTGCTTTTGTGTTCCATGCTTGGGACTATTCCCGCAGTCACCCAAAACATGCTACTCTCACTCAGCACCTCAACTGCCAGTTCCTTGGCAGTACTAGATGTACCGCGACCTAACGCTCCTACAAATGCCCCGAAATGATAGTCCAACTATCTGTTTCTAATAGGTTTTTATCTCGTTTTAATGGGAAGTTGCATAACCTATTGGATAAGGTTGTATCAGTCGGGACCCGGCCGTACCAGGACCCAAAATACGACCATAACGTCAATACTATAACAAATGGTGACGGGATATTGCACTCAGTCTGTTAGCTCCACAGACAGTTCGTGATTGCAAAGACTTGCAATGTCATAAGTAATAACTTAAGAATGAGATAAGGTAGCTCCAAATGAGGCCTTAAGATTTATGCGGAGTGGCAAGACACTATTGTGCTTCCAAACCTTTTTAACGGATTCTGATGATTATCGATTTCAGGTTTATACTCGTGTCATATCGGATACCATTAAGCCCCTCAAGTTATAATTTCTTATTTAAACTAAAGCAAGCGTCCCAATTTTAGTAAGTAAGGAAATATAAACTATGGTTCGGTGATTTAAAATTTATTTATTTAACCTGAAAGAGGCACCCAATCCTTTTAATAAACAGATATAATCAACCTACTTAATAAATTCCCCGTGCAATAAACGCGAAAAAAAAGACTCTCATAACCTTCGAGGTGGTTTGACATGACGATGCATGAGTTACTACTGGTATAGTTGACATGATTTAATTAAAACTCTCATTGAAAAGCTGGGAGTAAAAAACTGCCAGGAATGAGATCCACATAGAGTTCAAGATAATTAATGAGTACTCGGTTAGAGTAAATAAGGTAAAGATCTCTATAAACAAATCAGTATAGTGATTACCATATCGATCCTCCTATTACAAGTCCCGCCTATACAAGACTTGCAATATTTAGATTCGTACACAATCCCGTGTAAACAGAACTGTGACGGGCTTTGTTAATATAGCAATTATCATATCAATCCTCAATTACAGAGTCTCCGCCTATACAGACTTGTAAGTACATTTGATTCATAACATAATTCCATGTAAACAGAATTATACGGCCTTCGCTGTAAATACGATATTATATAAAGTTATGAAGAAAATAATATTCTTAGAGACCATTGTTTAACTTACAATGTCTGAGAACAAAATGAGACCATTGTGCAACTCACAATGTCTGACATATAATTGAGACCATTGTGCAACTCACAATGTCTGACATATAATTGAGACCATTGTGCAACTCACAATGTCTTAAGAAACGCTCCGGTATTTATATAAATAACTCTTATATAAATAAGCGTACGATATACGCGAAAGGAATGCAAGCATATATATATCATATATATGTATGCCACGTAAGCACTCAATGCAGCACGTAATGAAAGCACATAAGCAAGTAGCGAGTATGCACTTTGAAAATGTTTGTTGTGAGTGTCAATTATTAGTGAAAAACGGTTATAGATCTTTTCCCCCCCCCCCCCCCACCCTAGGGTAAAATATGCACCTAGTTTCTCTATAACCATTGCTCTGATACCATCTGTAACACCCCCAAAAATCACTTACAACGCAGCGGAATACCAAATGGGGTGGGGGGGGGGGTTAAATGTTCTTCGTAATACACAGCAATATATACAAGAGAACTACCTCTAGGTATCGTTTGAATAATAACATTTGTTGATATCAAATAAAAATCTGAATTTAATAATACATTGCCCATAATTTTGCATCACAAAAGAAAAGCTTGAATGTAAAAGACTCCAATGCTCATCAAATAGCCCAAGCATCTAATCCACCTGAAGAAAAACATGCTTACATAGTGTCCAACAATAAAGTAGGTGAGTTTCCCCCCCCCCCCCCCAACCAAGAATTTTTTAGTTTAAAAATATGTAAATCCTCTGTTTCATCACAGTAACTATGAAAAAATTCTCAAAGATTTATAAAGAATGCACAACACATTTATGTCACCAAAAGTACCATCTTATCCCAAAGATTTAATTAAAGAATGCAACAGATGTAATTTCACCAAAATGTTCCAAGTATGTTGAGTGTCGGGGGGCCCTGTATCCCCAACAATGATCCGACATGTTATAACGATCGTTTACGCTTGGTGATAGCTAATCACAAAAGAAAAAAAAAAAAAAAAAAATAGAACGGGGGGTTGTCAATCCCGAATAGATCTTATAATTTCGTTACCAGTGATCGCTAATCAAACTCTCCCAACAGGGATCCACATCCGAATAGATACAATTTCATAACATTCGCGCTCACCCTCCAAGTGATTTAACTAGTTCATTGACGCTGTGACGTAGACTTGTATGAACCCTAACATTTGGGCAGGGATACAAATAATGGCGTATAAATACTCCCGTTACCGTGTCCCCCTCCAAGAAACACCCTGGGCTGTAAATGTAATGCGTATATACTCTGCCCCGAGCATCCCTTACCGGTGTCACCCGTCCAAGAACACCCGGCATTAAATGTAAAAATATGTACTCCCCTTACCCGGTGTCCCCTCCAGAACACCTATCCGGGCCGTAGTTTTTATTGCTATCAGTTCAATTAGCCTAGAGCTAATCCGAAAATTATTCAAATTTAAAAGTATGCATTAGTGACCAAAATGAAGTAAAAATAATGTCCCAAAGCTAACGATGCAAATAAGTATAGTAAACCAATTCGTAACAATCCTGTAAATGCATTTGTAAACAAGCATGTTCTCATCCCGATATAAGTAAAACCAGTAAAACCATGGGGCTATAAACTCACAAAATCATTATAATAACAATCACAATGTTAAAAAGATAACCAAATATAAGATTTGTGTAGACAAGCCATGTACCCCCTCGCGGGTTATAAAACATTCAAAAGATTGAAAACGAGACTATGAACTCACATTGATTAAAGAACCACGATCAATAAATCCCAATTAAATCACACTGAATCTGCAACGATCTCGACCACCACCTATAATTAGTGTCGTTCAGAGGTTAATAATACCCGTACTAAATATGATCAACATGCGTACATCGTTACCAAACGAAAGTCAATACATAGTTTTTATATGTATGCAGTCAAATATACATTGTTATGAGAAAAATTCACTTGCGCGTCATTAAACCTTAACCCTTAGTATATTTTATGAATATATACTATTTTCCGTCCAATTCTAACTTATCTCAATTTCTAAAGCTGATAAGCCTCGCGGCAAAGTAAAATGCCATTACGAACAACTTTCGTGTTTTGCCGGAAGGCTGAAACGGACTCGAAAGTGATCAAATCCGTTTAAACAATGATATTCAATTTTAATATATAATTAAAATAACTTATTTTCATTAAAGTATATATTCGATTTCGATCCAGTTTCTTCCGTTATTGGGAGTTAGAATCCGTTTTATGTCTAAACGTCTCCGTCAAAATATAATTTTTATATTTGTAAACCAAAGTCTAACTTATCAAAGTCTCGAATTCCGAATCCCACATTCTATTTTCTGTTTTATATTATCCGTTTCATAAAGGCACTAAAGTCCATTTTTAGTCCAAGTCTCGTCTCAAATGTGTCTAATATCACTTATACATTAATATCAGTCTCGTTTTAATATTAATATCATATTTTAACTAGACCGCGCAAGTTCTAATACTTTTCATCACAACTTATATAAATCGATTAAATGAAACAATTTATATATTTGTGTTAAACAAACTCACTTTATTTCGGTGACAACACACTCAAACGCGACGCACCCCGGCTGTTGGACAGCCAAACGCACCCTTGTGCGTGGCTGTTAAGCCAAACGCACCCTAGTCTCGTGTATAATAAAACCAAACACACCCTGGTTCGTTTTCTACTACACCAAACGCAGCCTAGCTTGCTGCTGGCCCGAAACCCAAACCAACCCTTTGACCCAAACAGCCCTTTCGGCTGTTAAACCCTCAACCAAACGCCCCTTTGCGGGCTGTCACCATTCCAAACCAGCACACCTCGGCTGTGACAATCAAACTCATAACCCATTACGGTGATATTAAACCCCAGACCTGGACGCAAATCGAGCAAAAAAACGCCTTACTTAGGGTCTACCCGAACCCACAACCCGGCTGTCCCGGCTTCGAGACCCAACAAACACACCCTAGTGATTATAACCTAAACCCCACGCACCCTTTTGTGGTACTAACCCGCGAACCAAACCCGATGCCCCTTGGTTGTTATAACCATAACCCGAACCAAACAAACCCACACCCCGGCTGTCTACAGCCAAACCCCCCATCTCGCGACCAAACCCACCCTCGGCTGACCCCCTGTCAAACCCGACGCGACCCAAAACCAACCAAACACTCCCCTGCTGCTAACCCCAACCCGCCCTGCGTCTGTCCCACAGCCCGACGCCCTTGTTGTTGTAACCAAAACCCGAACCAAACTCCACTCGCTCTGATGACAATAAACCACGCGACCCTTTTTGGTGATACAAAACCCAAACGAACCTCATTTCTTCGTTTTTTTTTTTTAAAAACAAACTAAAAACGCAATATAGAAAGAGCACCCTTATGATGGACTGGTTGTGATATGATGATGTGTGATGGGTTGCGGCTGTGGTGGGGTGGAATGGTGGTGGTGCGGCGCGTGAGAGAGAGTGGTAGTGGGGATCGGATAGATCGGCTCACGAGGAGCCTTTTTGGTCTTGCCGGAAAAATTCCGCCGGAAAAGTTTTCCGGCGGTGGCAGCCGGTGGCCGGCGGTGGGAGACGCCGAGAAGGAAGGTGGGAAGCGAGAGTTGTGTGTAGTATAAATGGGATGGAAAATGAATAAAGGATGTAAAAGTTTTTATATATATATTAAATTAAAATGAAAAGTATTAATTAGTTGAAGGGATCCTAAAGTGAATATTTTTGTATAGTTTTATATAAAACGTTTCGGGACCATTTTGAGCGACTTAAACGTACGATTCCCAAATCCGAAACTTGCGCCATTGTTTTTATAATTATCTTTCTGATAAAATGAGTATTTTTATTGATAATATGTTAAGAAATATTTTTATAACATTAAGATAAAATACAGAATTTTATTTTGTGAACCGATTTCGCTCCACGTCCGAAATAAAAATGATTTCAACTCGAATAGTCCGCGTTTTCAAAAACGGCTTTATTAATTAAAAATGATGAATAATTTATTTAATAATAGTTTATAAATAAATACTGATAACTAAAAACAAATTTAATTGTTTTTTGTGTGTCCGCGATTGTATATTGTTTCGAATAAATTTGCGGTGCTGTTTTTAGCCCTTTTCGGCCGTTTCCATGTCTTCTGGGCAAAACTAAAAATTTGTCAGGAATGTCATATCCACATCAAATTGCTTAGAGTCCAGATCGTGAAAACGTGATTTAGATGATCGTTCTTATAAATCAACACAGCACCCAAAAAAGTCAAAGATTGACATCGTCAATCAAATTCGAAAATCTCGGAATGTTACAGAGTATACCCGTTTCGTTGAAAAGTATAAAACCCTTTTAGCAACTCCAGGATCGTTCAACGAGAATTGAAGTTTTCAAAGTTTGCAATTAAGGTGCTAAGGTTAATAAGAATGTCACGGGATTCAAATTATCCATAATCTTGCATATTCAGATATTAAATACGAAAAAGCAATTACAAAAATGAATTTCAATCAAATGATTAAGGTATGTTTGTTTAGGAAATGATCACTTAGATAATGGATGATATTGCAATAGTGTTTAAAATAGCAGTTACTCACAACTTTATAAATATCCTTTTTGCCATTAAAAATAACTAGTGAATATATCGATTATAAGGCAGTGTTAGGGGAGTATTGGCAACAAATACTTTTGGCCTTTATAAGTTTTATTATAACAATATATTAGAAGGATTATAGAACACATATAAAAAAAAACCCTTTCGGCCTATATTCTTATATTAAAAAAAGTATAACCAATTCAATAAACAATATTCCCCCCCCAAACTCTCCATATCAAAGATCACAATATACCCAAACAAACAATAAGTTACTACACCATAACAATAAGAGATGCAGATCAACAATCATATAAATTCCAGAAAACTTCATATCAAAAGATTTTTAGATATTATACAACGTTACAAGAATCACAGAAGAGCGATTAATAAAAGTTATTTTTTTTTCCTTCAAAACAAAACTATTCTAAAACCCAAGCTATTGATTCCAATCGACCCGAACCCTTAAGGTGCTGTCACCACCCTTGAAATTCATGGTGGAATGATGAGAGAGTTGTTGTGGAAGTATGTGTGTAAAATGGGGTAGATTATGACTCTATTTATAGGCTAAAAGTACGGTGTACTTAGGGAGTTAATGCACTCAGCATTTATTTGGACTTTAACCATTTCTTTGGGAAGTTTAAATGAAAGTGAGGCGTACAAGGAATATTGTGTGGCGGTTTTGGGAACTCGATCAGAAGTGCGGCGCACAAGAGAAAAGTGCGCCGTACTTTGGCATTTTCTTAGATCTTCTTCTTGAGATTTATTTATGATGATATGATAAGAGATGATTTTGTCCTAAGCATCATAGGGAGGTATTTATAGGCTAGAGATTACTTAGGGACCATGTTGGGAATGTATGTGGATGGATTATGTGCCAGATTCGAGAATTAATTGCATTTCCCTAAAGTATGTTGTACTCATTTGTAAAACCGGCTGCTTTAGTAATATTTCAGCTTGTGAACATTTTTCTAAGTTGTAGATAATTTAATTCTCTTTGCGTGGTCGCTTGAATAAACTCAATCCGAGTTCGTATGACCGAGTTATGACCAAAACAGTGAACAGGTGTCGGGAAGCTCCGAGTTTGAGTTATTTCTTCGTTTAAGCTTCAATTCTTCATGTAGTATTCCGTATTCTTCCACGACATGTACCTAGAACATATAATAGCAAATATATTTGATTAAGTACAAAATTTCACGAGAAATGATCAAATAAATGCAAATAATGCCGCCGTAAAATATTATAATTTTAGGCGTTATCAAATCTTCCACAACTTAGCTATTTGCTTCCCACAAGCAATATAAGCGAAAAAAACAAGATCATTTATCGATGACATGGAGAAAAATTTATTTTAGCATTAACAAGTGGTTTACCAGTTTATAACTATTCAAGCATAACATATAACAGAGTACTCACTTAGGGAAAGAGTATGTTTTTTTTTTTTTGAATTCACACGAGTCACTCAGATAGTGGTTTTTTATATTTGTGAAGTCACTCCAAAGCACAGACAAATCTATACATCCGCAACCATATGCCTTTACTAGACACATAAAGATGCCTTTATACGTGAGCACCTAGTCAGAAATCTCAAAGAGGCAAAATGTTATAACATTGAGGTGAATAGCAGAATACTTGATTCCATGCTAGAACTTTTCCTTATAATTTAAATTTTAAATTTTTTTTCTTTTGTTTTTTGTTTTTTGTTTTTCCTTTTCGATTCTTTTTTTCTTATACTTGTGTTAACTAAGGCAGAGAACTGTGATCTTTCGGGCACATACTTCATGATGTAACATATGAACTTCAACGATTTTAGAACTAAAAGTAAGTGCTACAGATACAGGAACTTCTTGAGATTTATTTCACCTCTTATCATGCGGAATTGTCTATAAATTAATCTCACTACTGTTAGTAAATGATGATCAAGCACAAGTTCTAGAGCTACTAAATTACCGGCTCACTCATATAATTTTCAACCAATACAACTGCTCCAGAAAAGGTGACAAACTACAAATACACAGCTGTAACGACGGATGAGACACTTGCAATTGCAATCAAACCTTAACTTAAGAAAGTTAAAGGTAAAAATTATCTTGGTTATCAAAGATGGGTACCCGGATTCCTTAAGACTAAATCCTTACAACTTAAGTAGGTTGATTTTGTGCTAGTTAAAATGTCAATCAGGTTAGATTTGCCTTACTAAGCGTATGCATTTTTAATTTTAAAAGGATAGCATATATTAATTTTTTAATTTTCTAGAAAATATCAGTTGAAAATTTTCCTTAGATCGCATGGCAAACATAAAGGGACATGATTACTTTTTCTTATTTGCTACCCCTCCACACTTAAGTTGAACATTGCCCTCAATGTGAGAACTGATAAATATAGAAAATAGGGAAAATTTAAAGGAAAACGGTACTTCCCGAGGTTCTTAAGTTCTTGGTTGAATTATGAAGGATATGGCGCGAAACGGAACGCCAAGTATGTGTATTCTACCACATGTAATATAATACTCCAATTATATAAGTCTCCAAGTGTAAAATGCCAACCACCAATCCAAGCTCCGCCTGTTTTATTTAATCTGCAAAATAGATACAACTACAAGAAAAAACATTAAATACAAAAGCGCACTTTCGTAGGAACCACGGTTGCATTTAGCACATGCAACAAGCCTTTAAACCCCTCGGTGTCCCGAGTGGATGAGTTATTGTCTCGCGAGGGTTTCCAGTGAACACACCCACAAAGTTCGTTATATTTCTTTTTGGCTGCAAAAATTGAGTGAGAAACATACGGGCTCATGCACATCAAACTTATCAAGCTACAAATTTTTTGTTATGTATGTATATATATATATATATATATATATATATATTAGTCCTCCAAAAAAACCCAATATCAATACTTTCAATACTGTTTTTATCCAACCATAGCAAATAATGCATTTCATTCGTAAGTCCAACAAATTCCCCCTTAGTCAACGAAATCCATTAGTCCATTTACAAGTCACTAATTTTCAATTTACTTGGTTGATTGGGGCCTTATGGCCCATTAAGGTCTTAAGTAATTAGCCCGATAGCAAAACTTAGTCCATATATCTTTACCTAAGTCCAAAATATAAACCAAAATCCAATGGACCTTAAGCCCATTAAGCCGAACCAAATATAAGTTATAAGCTCATAATGTTTTATACAGCGTAAACCAAAATAAGCCCATAAGCTTTATATAATATTAGCCGAAAACCAATAAGCCATAAGATTATAATATAAGTCAAAGCCAAAACAATAAAGCCAAAAACCAATAAGCCAAAACCAATAAGCCATAACCAAGTGGGCCGAGCCCACTTTTGTGTCAGACCAAAGCAACCAAACGGACCCTTTAGTTGGCTAGAGCCCAAACCTCGACAATCCAAACCAAACCATTATGCTATAACTAGCTTTTTAAAAGCAACACCAATACAAAGAAAAAAACCCAAATACGCCATTTTAACAAAGGTATTTACCACAACAACCAAATATTCAAACTTTAAATCTTTTTCTTTTCTTCTTTATAACGCCGACGCACAAAACACCCATTTTATTTTGGCATTTTTATCGTTTTCAAGAGTTTGTTTTTTATTAGGCCAACTTGTATAATAACTAGTGTTTTTAACAACATAATAAGCCATAAAAGTTACAAACTTTAAAACAAAGTTTAGAAAACTTACAAGTTTCGGATGACTTTGGTTTCTGTTTTAACAGCGGGGTGTTAATGGGTGAAAGGAGTACTCGTACACCTTTTATATAAACCCATGGAATAAATAACTATCAAACCACTTTCTTTTGTAAACATCCGGATTCTTTCGAATATTAGAATGACGATGTCATCTTTGACTTCTGGGTCTGGCTTGACTCTATAAGAACGATCATCTAAATCCGTTTTCACGACTCGATAGTTAAGCAATTTGATGTGGTGGACATTCCTGAACAACTTTTAGTTTGCCCGAGACCTGGAAACGAGCCGTAAAGGGCTAAAATAGCACCCGCAACATTATTCGAACAATACACAACGCGGAACCAAACAAAAAACCAATTAAAATTTGTTTTTAGTCTATCAGTATTTATTTAATAAATCAATATAAATAAATTCGTCTTTCATTTTTAATTAAAAGCGTTGTGGATAGCGCGAACATTCGAGTTATAATACCAATTTTTTCTTTCAGACGAGCACAAAACCGGTTCATAAAATGAATAACGGATATTTTATGAATGTTATATCTATTTATGAAATATTAGCATAGCGCATACCAATTTTTATCAGAAAAATGATTTGAAAAACTAATGGCTAAGTTTCGAGATTTGAAATCATCCGTTAAGTCGCTCAAATGAGTCCCGAAACCGTTATTATCCAAAATCTATATATAAAAAAGTTAGCTTTAAACCCATAACATAATTAACTTGTCACATTTAATCTTATATATAATATTATTTATTTATATAATATATTTAAAAATCTAGTTATATCCAAGTTTCATTTTCATTTCCATCTTTTACACACACACACAAACTTATAACACTCTCTCCCCCTCCCCCATCTTCTCCGGCAGCCGGCCACCACCACCACCGCCGGAAAACTTTTCCGGCGGGTTTTTCCGGCGAAGACCAAAAGACTCCCCATCATTCCGATCTACCCGATCCACTACCCCACTCGCCCCACGCGCCACTTCCACCACCCCACTGCCACCGCCACCATCTTCACCATCATCATAGCACACCACCATCATCATCACCATGAAAGGGTGCGTTCGGTTGGTGGTAAACCACCCGAAAGGGGTGTGTTTGTTCGGATATATATAAACCCCGACGAGGGTGTCGGGTTGAGTTTAGCACCGATGAGGGTGCGGTTGGTTTTATTAAAACACCCCGACAAGGGTGTGTTTGGTTGCGTCGGGTTTGACAGCGGGGTCAGCCGGGGAGGGTTGGGTTATGCGGTTTGGTTTGTAAAATAAGCCGAAGAGGGTGCGTGTGGGTCGGGTCGGGCTGTGGGACAGCCGGGGTCGGGTTGGTTTAACAGCCGGGGGGTTGGGTTTTGTACTACCATAAAGGGGTGTTTGGTTGTGGGTTTATAACACCCGACGAGGGTACATTTGTGTCGGGTTTTGGCTGTGGACAGCCGGGTATAGCCGGGAAGGGGCGTCGGGTTTGGCTGTCGAAACAGCGGGTCGGGTTGTGTGGGTTTAGGGTGTGTTTGGTTTAGACAGAAACGCACAAGGGTGCGTTTGGTTTGTATGGTAAGCACCATGGGGGCGTTTGGCTGTTCGGGTCAGCCTAGGGGGGATGCGTTTGGTTCAACAGGTTGCACCACAAGGGTGCGTTTGGCATAAGGGAAACAACAAAGGGGTGTTTGGTTGGCTGCCATCACCACATGGGTGTGTTTGGCAGCTCGCACCACATAGGGTGGTTTGGCTTGGGATTGACTCAAAAATTAGGGTGCGTTTGGCTTAACAGCCACGCACAAGGGTGCGTTTGGTATTGTGACATCGAAACGGGTGCGTTGATTGTGTTGACACCGAAAAAGGGTGCGTTTAGTTTAAAAGTATTCAATTATTTTATTATATTATAAATTGATTATATGTGATAAAATCCGGTATAACTTGCGCGGTCTAGTAAAACATGAATAAATATTAAAAACGGAGATTAATAAAGTTATAAGCGTATTAGAATATTTGTGACGAGATTGGACTAAAAAGGTCTCCACCCCCCCCCTTGGCGCTCTTTATTACGGATAATTTAAAACAGAAAATAGAACGTGGGATTCGGAATTCGAGACTTTGATAAGTTAGACTTTGGTTTATAAAATATAACAAATTATATTTTTACGGACGTTTTGATATAAAACGGGACTTTTAACTCTCAATAACGAAGAAACTGGAACGAAATCGAAATATACACTTTAATAAAGAAATAAGTTATTTCCAATATTAATCTTGACATCTTATTAATTAAAGATTTGAGCACTTTCGAGCCCGTTTAGCCTACGCGACCACGAAAGATGTAGTACTCATTTTACATAAGTTTATAATTAATAATGATAATAACCTTCCCCTATTGGGGAGTAATGGGGGTTTGTGTTAGGTGTGTATATCTTTACACCATCTTCTCCATGTTATTAGGGTAATAAGATGATTTCTATGCCCCCCCTATCCCTGACCAGTGTTGGGTTGGTTTGGCGTGATCATTAGGGATCACCGAGGATTCTACAGTTTTAAAAGTTAAGATATAGAGGTGTCAAAACTAAATGTCGGTTAATATATTATTTCAATTAATTATTTAAGATCATTACTCGATTCTAAAAACGAAAGGTCTAAAAATAGTAATTTTCTTTAAATATTAGAGATAAGTTATATTGGAGGAAAAAATAGTCAGTATATTCATAAAATATTTAATAAGGTGTTAGGTTTAAAGACGCGCAAGTGGATTCTATCAATGTTTATCATGTAATTATACATATAAAAATATGTATGATTTTGTGGTAACGATGTACGCATCGTTGATCGTATTTAATACGTGTATTACTATTAGCGCGAATAATTATAGTCACTAAAACCCTGTGGTCGAGATCGTTGCAGATTCAGTTGATTGTGATCTTAATTGGATTTAATGATCGTGGTCTTTAAATCAATGTGAGTTTCATTGCTCGATTTTCATATTTTGAATGTTTTATAACTGCGGGGGGATACTGCTTGTTACAAATTCTTACACTTACTCAGTTATCTCTATTACATATGTGATTGTTTTAAGGGATTTTGATCAAGGGTGAGTTTATTAGCCCATGTTTTACTGATTTACATATATTTTTGGGGTGAGAACATGCTTGTTTACAAAAGCATTTACATGATTGATTACAAATTGGTTTATATACTTATTTGCATAGCTCGCTATGAGATACATTATTTGACTTCATTTTTGGTCACAAATGCATACTTTACATTTGAAATGATTTCGGATTAAGCTTTAGGCTGATTGAACTGATAACCACAAAATTATGCCGGGTGTTCTTGGAGGGGCCACCGGTACGGGGTACATATTTTACATTACTTGCCCGGGTGTTCTTTGGAGGTGGACACGGTATCGGGAAGTATACTATGCATTATTTGTATCACTGCACAAATTGGTACATTAAACAAAGTTACGTCGCAGCCGTCAATGAATTGTTAATATCACTTGGAGGAGTGATGCGCGAATGTTATGAATAGATCTATTTGGGTGTGGATCCCTGTACGGGTGATTTGCGATCACTTGGCAAGAACAGTATAGCGTGATGTCCACGTGATGATATAAATAGATCTATTCGGGATTGACATATCCTCGTTCGGGTGACTAGTATCACTGGGACGAAGTTTAACTTGTGGATTATATCGTGGGACTATGGGCCCTCCCAACACAATACATTCATGGTACATTTTGTTCATAAAATGTGTTATGCATTCTTTATAAATCCTTGGGATAAGATTGGTACTTTTGGAGACATAAAATATGTCGGCATTCTTTATAAATTTTGGATTTATTACCAAGGTCCTGTAATGATTCAGTGGATTACATTATATTTATATCTAATCTATTGAACTTACAAATTTAATGTTCGAAACTTTTAAGCAGGTTTTTCTTCAGGTGATTAGATGCTTGGATTATTTGTTGTGCATGGAGTCTTTACATATCCAAGCTTTTTCTTTGGATGCAATTATGGGACAAATGTATATCAAATTCAGATTTTGATTAAATCAACAATGTTATTTTTCAAATAACACATTTAGAGGTCGTTCTCTTGTATCTATTGCTGTGTATTATGAAGTAGCACCCCAAATGGTATTCCGCTGCGTTGTTGTAAATTTTGGGGGTGTTACAGATTGGTATCAGAGCACTGGTTATAGAGAACTAGGTTGCATATTTTACCCTAGACTATAACCGTTTTCACAAATATTGCATCACATCAAACATTTTCAAAGTGCATACACGCTACTTGCTTATGTGCTTTCATTACGTGTTGCATTAAGTGCTTACGTGACATACATATATATAATATATATATGCTTGCATTCCCTTCGCGTATATCGTACGCTTATTTATATAAGAGTTATTATATAAATACCAGAATATTTTTAAGACATTGTGGGTTGCACAATGGTCTCATTCTACTCGTCAGACATTGTGGGTTGCACAATGGTCTCAATTATACCTCAGACATTGTAAGTTAAACAATGGTCTCAATTATACCTCAGACATTGTAAGTTAAACAATGGTCTCAATTATACCTCAGACATTGTAAGTTAAACAATGGTCTCAATTATACCTCAGACATTGTGAGTTATACAATGGTCTCATTTTACTTCTTAGACATTGTGAGTTGCACAATGGTCTCATTTCGTTCTCAGACATTGTAAGTTAAACAATGGTCTCTAAGAATATTATTTTCTTCATAACTTTATATACATATCGTATTACACGGAGGACCATATCATTATTTTGTTTACATGGATTTATGTATGATCTATGTATTACAAGTCTTGTATAGGCGGGACATGTAATATGGGATTGATTGATAATGGCTATATTAACAAAGCCCGTCACTCTGTTCCTGTTTACCAAGGGGATTGTGTATGAATCTAAGTATTGCAAGTCTTGTATAGGCGGGACCTAACGGGCATCTTTTATACATCGTATAAATAATTGAAAAACGTTTTGTATCTAACGGGGTTACATTTTAAGGGGGAGTTAAACCTGAGTTAACTCTAAATGGCTAAATTTTGTCAATAATATGTAAGTATAGGGTCTTATGTGAGTACGCGTATTGCACCAGGAATTATGAGAGTACGCGTATTGCATCGTCATGTCAACCACCTTGAAGGTTATGAGAGTACGCGTATTGCACCGGGAATTATTAAGTAGGATGATTTATAATCTGTTTATTTAAAAGGATTGGGACGCCTCTTCATTTAAATAAATAAATTATAAATCACCGAACCATAAGTTTATCATTTCTTACTTACATAAATTTGGACGCTTCTTTATGTAAATAAGAAATTATAAATGAGTGGGCTTAATGGTATCCGATATGACACGAGTATGAACCTGAAATCGATAATCATCAGAATCCGTTAAAAGGGTCTAGAGACACAATCGTGTCTTACTACTCAGCAAAATCTTAAGGCCTCACTTGGAGCTACCTTATCTCATTCTTAAGTTATTACTTTTGCCATTGCAAGTCCTTGCAATCACGAACTGTCTGTGGAGCTAACAGACTGAGTGCAATATCAGTATTGACGTTATGGTCGCTACTGTTGGGTCCTGGAGCGGTCCCGACTGATACAACCTTATCCAATAGGTTATGCAACTCCCCTTAAACGAGATAAACACCTATCGACGAAACAGATAGTTGGACTATTCATTTCGGGCCACTAGTAGGAAGACGTAGGTCGCGGTACATCCTAGTACTGCCAAGAACTGGCAGTTGAGCGTGCTTGAGTGAGAGTAGCACTGGTTTGGGTGACCTGCGGGAAGTCCCAAGCAAGGAACACAAAAGCAAAGCGGTTGAGATGAGGGCAAAGCAGACAATATTGTGGTCTGAGTAAGCGGGATGTTCGAGTAAGAGCGATACCAGTGGTGTTAGTATCAATCATAAAACTTGTGACGATATTTTTCTAAAAATATCTACCTTGATGGATTATATATCCTGGTCAACTTAGCCAAACTTTTGGTATGTTGAGAAGTGTCGAAACATCTAATCTTGCTGAAGAAAGTTATCATCGTCTTGTTTAGAAACGGTTTATTAGATTTTAAACCTTTTCTCGGTCACACAATCGATAAACACAAATTTAATCTCGGACGAGATTTCATTAAGGGGATAGGTACTGTAACAAACCGAGAATTTTCGAATTTAGAATGACGAGTCAATCGTTGACTTTTTGAGGTCTGACTTGACTTATAAGAACGATCATCAAATACTTTTTCAACGACTCGGACTCTAAAGCAGATTTGATGTGGAGAATGACATTCCTGACAACTTTTTAGTTTTGCCCGAGACCTGAAAACGAGCCGAAAAGGGCTAAAACAGCACACGCAAACATTATTCGAACAATATACAACGCGGACACACAAAAACAATTAAATTTGTTTTTAGTTATCAGTATTTATTTAATAAAAATATTAAATACATTATTCATCATATGTTAATAAAAAGCGCTTTTGAAAACGCGACCTATTCGGTTGAAATCCCCCTTATATATTCAGACGGAGCAAAAACCGTTCACAAAATGAATAACAAATTTTTATAAAATTTATAAAAATATTATGAAATAATATCAAATAATACTCATTTTTATCAGAAAAAAAATTTTAAAAACAATGGCGCAAGTTTCGAGAATGTGAATCAAGCCGTTAAGTCGCTCAAATGAGTCCCGAACCGTTTTTATAAAAACTATACCAAAACGCCGCCGCCGGAAAACTTTTCCGGCGGACATATCCGGCGAACACCAAAATTACTCCCCACCTAACGATCTACCCGATCCCCATATACACGCGCCTCCACGCGCCGCGGCCCCTTTATTCCGTCAACCACAGCCGGCCACCCACCACTCTACCATATCATCATCATAGCCACCACCACCCCCTCACCTCGTCTCCACAACCGTCGCACCACCAAGGGTGCGTACGGTTTATCATAAAACCCACTAAGGGGTGTGGTTGTTCGTGATGGATCTCCCCATCGACAGGGTGCGTTTGGGTCCGGGTAAAAACAAGAGGGTGCGTGTGGTTTGTGTTATAACACCACAAAAGGGCATTGGGTTCGGTGGTCATAAGCTCCAAGAAGGGTGCGGTTAGTTTGTGTACACGCACCACAGGTGCGTTTGGTTTCGGGTCAAACAACAAATGGTGCGTTGGTTTTGTTAGTGATCACCGGGGGTGTTCGTTTGGCTTGTTGAAATCTTGGGGTGTCGTCATGGCTGTCAAACAGCCGGGGTGGTCGGGTTGAGGGTTAACAGCTAGGGGCGTTTGTTTGTGGGTCTGGGCTGGGTTGACTGCTGCGGTTCGGGTTAACAGCCGGGTATAAACCCGCGAGAGGGTGTATCGGGGTGTTTGGTGTGCGTCGGGTTTACATCACCACAAGGGTGCGGGTGGTTTGTAACAACAAGAAAGGGGGTGTTGGGTTTGTGATAACAACAAAGGGGTGTTTGTTAGTCGGGTTGACAGCCCCCGCCATGGGTGTGGGTTGGGTTGTCGGGTTTAGTTCTACAACAAAAAGGGTGCGTCGGGTTCGGGGTTTATATCACCGTAAAGGGTGCGTTTGATTGTCACAGCCGCGGGTGCGTTTGGCTGTGACAGCCCGCAAAAGGGGCGTTTGGTTGAGGGTTTAACAACCCCACCTAGGGCGTGTTTGGGTCAAAGGGTGTGTTTGGTTGTATAGAAACACAAAAAGGGGCGTTTGGATTTGATATTATAACACAAAAGGGTGTGTTTGGTTTAGACAGAAACGCACATGGGTGCGTTTGGCTGTCAAAAATAGCCTAAGGGTGCGTTTGGCTTAACAGCCACGCACAAGGGTGCGTTTGGCTGTCCATCAGCCGGGGTGCGTCGCATTTGAGTGTGTTGACACCGAAATAAAGTGAGTTTAGTTAACGCGAAAATATATAAATTGTTTCATTTAATCGATTTATATATATGTGATAAATCCGGTATAACTTGCGCGGTCTAAGTAAAATACGATATGAATATTGAAACGAGACTGATATTAATGTATAAGTGATATTGGAACATATGAATATAAATATTTAAAACGAGACTGAAATTATGTATAAGTGATATTTGAACATATGAGGACGAGATTTGGATAAAAATGGGGGGGGGACTATAGGTGCTTTATGAAAACGGATATATAAAAAACAGTAAATAAAAGAACGTGGGATTCGAATTCGGAGATTGATAAGTTAGACTTTTGTTTACAAAATACACCAAATTATATTTTGACGGGACGTTTTTAGACATAAAAAGTGGGACTTCTAACTCTTAGTAACGAAGAACTGGCAGTCAAATCAGAATACTACACTAGTTATAAAAAGGTTATTTTTAATAAATATTAAACATGACAGATTTATTATTAAATGACTTTGATCACTTTCGGTCCGTTTCAGCCTTACGGCGAAACACGTAAAGTTTGTTCGTAATGGCATTTTACTTTGCCGCTCGAGACTTATCGGCCTTTAGTAGAATTAGAGATAAAAGTTATATGGACAGAAATAGTATATATTCAAAATAATACTCAGGGTTAAGGTTTTAAAGACGCGCAGTGGGATTTCTCATCCATGTATATATATGACTGCATACATACTAAAAATATGTATTGATTTAGTCGGTAACGATGTAAGCCATCGTTGATCGTATTTAATAGGGTATTCTCAATGTTTTCGAAGACATAATTATAGGTCGTGGTCGAAGATCGTAGCAGATTCAGTGTGATTTAATTGGATTATTGAGGTGGGTCTTTAATCAAAGTGAGTTCTTAGCCTCGCTTTTCAATCTTTGGAATGTTTTATAACCGCGAGGGAATACTATGCATTGTCTACAAAATTCTTATATTTGGTTATCTTATAACAAAGTGATTGTTATTAAAGGATTTTGTGAGTGTATTAGCCCACGTTTTACTCGTTTTTTACACATATTTGGTGTGAGAACATGTTGTTTACAAATGCATTTACAGGGATTGTTTAACTATGAATTGGTTTACATACTTATTTGCATAGTTCGCTATGGGATACATTATTTGACTTCATTTTTGGTCACAAATGCATACTTTACATTTGAAATAATTTCAGATTAGCTTAGGCTAATTGAACTGATAGCAATAAAAACTATGCGGGTGTGCTCTTGGCGGGGACCGTAACGGGAGTCAATTTTTAAATTTTTTTTACTGTCCGGGTGTTCTTGGAGGGGACACGGTAACGGGAGTATGTACGCTTACATTACTGCCCTGTGTGTTTTGGATCGGGGACACGGTACAGGTAGTATATATAGCTATTATTTGTACTCCCTGCCCAAATTAGGGTAAATACAAAAGTCTACGTCACAGCGTAATGAACTGTTAAATATTGGAGGTGTGAGCGCGAATGTTATGAATAATCTATTCGGATGTGGATCCTGTTCGGGTGGATTAGCGATCACATGGTAATACGAACATATAGATTCTATTTCGGGATTGACAAACCCCGTTCGGGTGATTAGCTACACAGGTAAACGCAACGTATTATAACAGTCGGATCATTGTTGGGATTACAGGGGCCCCCCCGACAAACATACATACTTGAACATTTGGTGACATTTCATTTGTCTATGCACTCTTTATAAATCTTTGGGATAGAATTGGTACTTTTGGTAACATAAAGATGTGGTTGTGCATTCTTAATAAATCTTTGGGATTTTTTACATAGTACTGTGATATACGTGGGAATCATATATATTTAACTAATCGATGAACTCACCAACTTTTATGTTGACACTTGTAAGCATGTTTTTCTCAGTGTGGATTAGACGACTTGGACTATATGAGGTGCATTGGAGTCTGTACATTCAAGCTTTTCATTGTGATGCAATTATGGGACAAATGTATTATTAAATTCAGATTTTTATTGAATTCAACAATGGTTATTTTTCAAGACACTAGATGTCGTTCTTTGTATCTATTGATGTGTATTACGAAGTAAAACCCATTTTGGTATTCGCTTCGTTTGTAAGTGATTTTTGGGGGTGTTTACATTCTATGCTTGCGCTTAGACTCTAAACTGTTCCAAATTGATGTTTAAAAAAGTTACATTCTAAATGGTTTTGATCAATGAGGGAGGTATTACGTGGCACAACCCTTCGGGATTCATTTATTTCGAAACATGGATCATGTTTAATAACTTAAAGAAAGCTTTATATGGTCTTAAACAAGCACCCAAAGCTTGGTATGCTCTCATAAATGCCTTTCTTATTAACCAGAAATCTAAATAGACAGGTAGATCACACATTTTACTAAGGCAGCCATATCCCACCTACTAATAGAACACATCTATGACGCAGACATTATATTCGTTTCGACTGTCAAGACATGTGTGATGAATTTGCAAAATATTGGCAATGACGATTATATATATAAATACTCTATCTATAATATCCTTCATTTATCCTCAACCCAAAACCAATTCAACCCCCAACACCCCATTCCTCATTACACCAAAACCACCCACAACCTATCCAACCCTCCCAACAACCTAACAAATTACAACTCTCAAACCCCCCCATCCCCCTCATACCACCTACAACCACCTCCTCATCATCTATTATACTTACTCATACCCCATACACCTTCATCACTTACTAAACAACACCAACCTCCCCTACTTCCTCAAACCATAAAATTATACACCCAAATATAATAACACTCTTCACCCCCCCAACCCCAATCCTTAAAACATCACACAAATCACCAACCCTTCCCACCTCCCAACTTCAACATTACACACATTTTCCCCCTTCACTCACTACTAACATTCCACATCACCTTTCCTCAATACTTCCTCCCTCTCCACTCTTAAAAATACCCTACTAATTCATAATAAATTCAAATTAAACTCCCTCCCCTCCCCCTAAATACACACCACCCCCCTCCTCAACTAACTCTCCCTACCCCCTACCCCCTCCAACATTCATCCCCCTCACACCACTCCACTCTACTCCATCCTCCTAAACCCACAATATCCTCCACCTTATATCAATCCCAACTCCCCCCCTATCCCAAAATACCCCAACCCCACTCCCACCTACCAAAAACTATCACCATACTCCCTTTCACAACCACTCCCCCTATATATACTCCCCCCACTCATCCCAACAACCCCCCAACCCTATCCTAAACCAAACCTAAAAATTAAACTCCCATCATCCCCCCCAACCCACCCACAAAACTAACCTTTAAAAAAATACACAGTGTGTGTGTATATAACCAAAATATAAGTGAATATGTGCACTACCTCTGCCTCTAACTGTGTGCCAACCGTCCAATGACTCACAAAATCCCAGTAACAGACAGTGTTAACATGCAGTGTGTTGACCCACATGTCACCACAAACATATATACTCTCTCAAAACATTTGTAACTCCCAATCATAAGAAACTTCACCTCCTGTCCACACATTTAGACATTTCTGTTAGATACCTCCATCTGATACCTTATAATAGCCTCATAAATACATATTCTGCCCCTTAAGATGAACAACATATACGCATCAATAATCAACCCCCCCTCATTGACCCACCCCACCACCTCCTCACACACCCCTCTATCACCCACACATGCCAGATCTGTCCACTACCAAATACCACCTCTTCTCATCGCTCACTCTCACAGCTATATCCACACCAACATCATATCTCAGTCGCTCTGCAGTCTCTACTCGTATCCTGTGAAGAAGAGTCTAGAGATGACTGTCTGTCTTAAATACCACACAAACAGTTCTCCACCCACTACTGCTCGCAACTCCCGTCTCTAAACCCTACAATGTCAATCACAGTGAGAGACTGTCATCTGTACAATCTAACTCCGTTAAAAAAAGAATACGACATCTCACTCAGAATGATTACACACAACTTTGAGATAAGTAATCAACATCACAACTATCTCACCACCATATGTACCCTTATCCCTCAGCAAAATCATTAACAATAATCCCTATAAATAACCACATTTCAGTCCCGATATATAAAGAAGTTCTCCACCTCACAGAGTACGACACGCTCCTACAGCTCATCATCTCATCGCACCGCGTCTCTCTGTCACTTGCAGAGAAAGCACTTCTACAATGTCACGCTATCTACACACTGAGTAAGAGTGTCTCTCCTCATGTCTAGATTCTAAATACTAGCCTATCCACTCACATATATATACCACATATCCCTATACCTCAACTATAGACAATACCTCACTCTAGCCTTCCTAGCGAGACTACCTATAACTCTGACACACACATCGCATGTCAAGTCTAAATAGCTAGACACATCTCCTAATTGAGAAGACCATGTCCCTCTTCTCTCCTCCCCTGCGCCTCTCCGTCTCCCACACATGTCAGCCCCTAAACGTGACCTAACAGAGAGATCCTCTCGTTATTATTACCCCACTAACACAGAACAAGACCCACTGATCTGTGTCAAACCCGCTAAGTATTATAGACCTTCCCATGCATGCTCTGTGTGCTGTGCTTACTCGCTCAGATCTCACTCACGTACTCGTTCAATCTTCTCGCTGGTGACTGTGACTGACGTATGTAGACAGCACACTCTCCGCCCCCATCGGAATCTTAGATATATTAACGACCTGTCGCTCGCTGTCCACTCGCTCACATTATAGCAATCATACCTCCATGACATACACGCTCGACAACGCCACGTCCAGAAAAAGCCAAACATCGCTCCCCTGTGCCATTACCCGCGCTAGTATCTGAGTCCCCCTCACTTCCCAATCACATAATGGACTGCTTTTGATGAGGAGATTACAACTAGGTCTCGTCTGCTGTCTCTCTCTCACTGAGCTTATGCTTGTGTGATGCTATTATGCTTTATTGCATCAAGACATCCACTCCTTATAACCTAGCATTTTTCATTCTCAAAAGAATGGAAAGGACTCGATTCAAACCAAAGGAACTCTTACCTTATGGAATGCTTTTGACTAGGTTATTCAAATATGTAGTTTCTGTCTCTCCTGAGCTAGCTTTTGATCATTATCTCTCACATGATCGAGCCATGCATCCGCTCGCTCCTCATTATGAGTGAAAGACACGAGCGGATAGGGGTAAGAAAAGACCTTGTGAGTCAAATGCTAGCTCCTCCTCCTCCACTCTAAATCATCGATCGTCATCTCATCCATTAGAAGATTCCATTGATGAAAATGATGACGAATATTTTCATTCTAATCCTTCCTCTCCGTCTCAAGACATCTCTTCCTCGTCAAATGATGTATCTAGAGTCCATCAAAACCCTCCTCATGAAAGTCATTACTTGAACACCTATCTCTCCAAAACCATTAATCCTTAAACTCAACAAAGAGATGCTCATCGGGAAGGGTTAAGGTCAATTGGACAAGCTCTCAAGAACATGATGGGTGGAAATCAGAAATGAACATGTTGGTACAACTACTATGAAACTACTACTATTATTATTATCATCTCTCGTGTTTAATACATTATATTTCTCTATTATTAGGACTAGGAGTGGCAAAATTTATTTGCATTTGGCTTGGATAATCTTCTACATTCTATCAACTTTCTATGACTAGAAAATTTTATGATTATGACATGAGAAGAAATGCCACTACTTGCTAATTGATTTGTATGTTAGAATAGAACTACATATTATTGCTTGAACTAGTTGATTCTTGAATATTGGTAGAAGCCAAAATTACTGGACTTAAGAAAAAAGGGAAAACTGAAAATCTTCCTGCTTCTAGAAAATGCCCCCCTTATATA